>JBBPBX010009330.1:47499-60282 GCA_038048925.1 Garcialebias charrua
TGGTCTGGCATTATCTTGTTGAAAAATGCAGGGTCTTCCCTGAAAGAGATGACGTCTAGATGGAGCATATGTTGTTCTAGAACCTGAACATAGTTCTCTGCATTAATGGAGCCTTTCCAGACATGCAAGCTGCACATGTCACAAGCGCTCATGTAACCCCATACCATCAGTGATGCAGGCTTCTGAACGGAGCGTTGCTTTCTTGTTAGTGTACAGCACTTTGGCCAACTGTGTTGTTTTAAAGTGCTTTATAAATAAAGTTGTATTGTATTGTAATTTTGTTGTGCTTTGGTGCTTTATAAATAAACTGAATTGAATTGAATTGAACATGACACAAACTGGAGTGAACTCTTCAAGTCATCATTTCTGAAATTAATTTTATATGTATGCAAACAGTGTCTGGGTAGGTCCATCAGCTTATGAATGGGTGAAAAGAGAAGCCCCAAATGAAGGTGTAAGGTTTGGGAGAAGAGCTGGCTGTCACAGCGTTAGTGAGCTGACAATGTGTACAATTTTTGTTTTATATGTACGGTACCATATTTTTCAGGCTATAAGACACACTTAAAATCCTTAAATATTCTCAAAAATTGACAGTTTCTTTCATTCAACCTTTATTTTGGCAGGTTAATCTCATTGAACCTTGGAGACTCATTTACAAGAGAGACCTGGCTACAAACTAGAGAATGATGACAACAGTAACAGTAGAATTTCTGTGAACAATCGACAATAGACAATCATAAGAGAGAAATACAGATTTTTTAACAAGTTAAAACAAAGATATCAAAGTAGCAAAACAGACAGATTATAAGGTAGATGTAAACAACTGAAGATGGCTGCCACAACCAACTGACCTTTAAAACACAAAAAGCCTGTAACTCAACAAGTTTATAGATACAGAGCTAGAAATTATTGTGGGAGTAACTGATCAATGTCTATCATCACGTTTTGACTGCAGAACATGTGACTTATTTGCTTAAAACTGACTTTAACTGTTGTCTGTCAGCAAAATATTTTATGAACCATCCATCCATTATCTTTACCTGTTTCTTCCATTTTGGGTCACGGGGGTCGCCGGTGCCCATATCCAGCAATCATAGTGCGAGGGGCGGGGTACACCCTGGACAGGTCTCCAGTCCATCACAGGGCCACACGGAGACAAACGAGACAAACAACCATTCACTCTCTCACTCACACCTAGGGACAATTTAGAGTTACCAATCAGCCTAACATGCATGTTTTTGGTCTGTGGGAGGAAACCGGAGTACCCGGAGGAAACCCACGCATGCACGGGGAGAACATGCAAACTCCACCCAGAAAGACCCCCGGACCGGGAATTGAACCGGCAACCTTCTCGTTGAGAGGCAGCAGCTCTACCAGTTGTGTCACCGTGCTGCCATTTTATGAACCACTCAAGTGATTTTCATACAACTGCCAAAAATGATTTTTTTATTTTACTCCTGCAACTTATTAACTTTTAGAGTTTACACAAATCAAGATGGCTATCCACTTTAGCCTAAATAAAAATAGCAATACTGTATGTCAGTCAATTTTACAGATACTGATCTAAAATGTATTGTTAAGAGCCAAGAGTCCTCATCAAAACATAATTCTGGCACAAACTGAATGTGCAAAATCTTTTTAAACCTTAATTGCTTTTTATAAATAACTCAAATATTGCATTAACCCCTGGATGTATTGGAATGTAGCATTTAGAATTTTCTTCAGACAGTACATCTCAAGATGATGAACTTTGTACTCAACCTAAATCAATATGGCCACAAGATGGCAGCAAATTAACCTAAGCATTTACAAAAATGGCAATACTTCGGTCAACTTTTAGGATTCCAAGATGGCGCCCATAAGCATGGCTGCGTATCCGCCTCTCCTGTGGGTGTTTGGAATTTTTGTGTTTTGTTCGTTCTTCATTGGAGACATAAGTACACTGCTGGTTTATGATCGGAAGCAGCTTCTGGATTTACGTTTTGCTGCCGCGGATGTCGCTGATTCGGGCCAGTATGAGCGTACCTCGGGGCGACCCCCTCTGCCCCCGTTGCTCGGAGACGAGTTGCCCGTTTACCTCCGCTGCTCTTCGCACCAGCCTGCACGGAGAAATCGATCGACTCGGAGGAAGAAACGCGGTTCTCGAGCTGGCCGGCTGGTGAAGCTCAGAGCCCGGCGTTCTGCCTCGCTGTCTTCAGCTGATGGTCTCGATTCTCATCGCCAGTCTCCCGCGTGCACGGACCAGGAAAACAACGGGGATCTGCGGCCGGAGGAGCAGCTCTCTGTGGGCAGCGAGCCGCGGACGCGCGCTCCCCCACCAGCGGCTAGCACATCAGCTGCTAGCAGCTCATCAGCGGCTAGCTCGGATATCATCAAATTCTGTGTTGTCAACGCCCGATCTGTTTGCAACAAAACGTTCATCCTCAGGGATTACTTTGAAGATCACGACTTGGACTTTTTCTGCATCACAGAGTCGTGGATGTCGTCGGGTGAGTCCAGCGCATTGACGGAAATAATACCACCAAACTGTTTGTTTTTTAACGACCCGCGACCATCAGGTCGTGGTGGTGGATTATTAACAATATTCAAATCAACTTTTGACTGTAAACAACTGTCCATTCCAGTCTCCTGCTCCAGTTTTGAGCTGACTGTGTTTGAACTAGGACATTCACCTGTAACTTTGTGTGCTCTTGTCTACCGGCCGCCTCGCTCCAAGAACTTCATCAGCGAGTTTTCTGATTTCTTGGCTGAAATTACAGCTAAATATTCTCGGGTCGTCATTTCAGGCGACTTCAACTTGCACGTGTGTTGTCCTGAGAAGCCCATGGTTAAGGACTTTTTAGATTTATTGGACTCATTTAATTTAACTCAACACGTGAACTCTCCCACGCAGCAGCGTGGACATTTGTTGGACCTTGTTTTAACATGTGATGTGACCGTTTCAAACCTTGAAATAGGAGACAATGTATTCTCAGATCATAGGCCAGTGAATTTTCAGTTCACCATCCCCCATGTAACTCCTAAAACATGCATTCCTGCACGTAAAGGCAGGAATGTTAACCATTTAACTGCCGCACGTTTCACTGAGGTTTACAACAATGACATGTTAATTCAGCCCCCATTGTTCCTCTCCAGCACTGAGGAGCTGACAAACCAGTTTGACTCTGTTTGTTTAAAGGCTTTGGATAAAGTAGCTCCTATTAAACCGAGAAGACCAAAACTCAGGGCCGAACCGTGGCTGAACGACACGACCAGAGCTGCCAGGCAGCAATGCCGAAAGGTGGAGAGGAAATGGAAAAAAGACAGTCTGCAGGTCTCTTTTGAGATGGTAAAAGAGAGCTGGCGCCGATATCAGAAAGCAGTGAAAACTGCTAAATCACAATACTTCTCTGATATCATTGCTGCAAACTCTCGTAACCCTCGAGTTCTGTTCTCCACCCTAAACTCTGTTCTCCACCTCACTGAACAATCACCCATGGAAGCCTCGACTGAGCTGTGCGAGAACTTCCAACATTTCTTTTTAGATAAAATCGCAACCACCAGGGCTCTCATTTCTCCTCCATCTCACGATCCATCCATCCCACCTCAATCTGTTGCTGTGTTTGAACATTTTGAACCAGTCTCTCTGTCCTCTCTAGAGCAGGTCATGTGCAGCCTGAAACCATCTGGCTCCCCCTTCGATGTGGTCCCCCCTCGGCTTCTAAAGGAGGTTTTTCACACTCTAGGTCCCTCCATTCTCTCGATTGTAAATAGCAGTCTATCCTCGGGTGTGGTGCCAAAATCATTAAAACATGCTGCTGTTCAACCCCTCCTGAAAAAACCAAACCTCGACCCGTCAGTATTATCCAATTTCAGGCCTGTCTCCAGACTCCCATTTGTTTCTAAACTTCTAGAGAAAATAGTTGAGTCCCAACTAAAGTGCTTCCTGGAGGATCACGCTATCCCCGAGCTATTCCAGTCTGGCTTCAAATCCCTCCACAGCACTGAGACTGCCCTACTGAAGGTTTTTAACGACATCTTTCTATCCACAGATACTGGTGACTCTGTGCTGCTTGTCCTATTGGACCTCACATCCGCTTTCGACACCATCGACCATGAGATCCTCATTGCTAGGTTGGAGCAGTGGGTGGGCATCTCAGGATCAGCCCTAAACTGGTTCAGATCCTACCTCTCTGACAGGTCTTTTTGTGTGTCCATCAATGATTTTACTTCTGCAGTGGCGGCTCTTAAATGGGGGGTTCCGCAGGGGTCCATCCTGGGTCCTCTCTTGTTCTCCTTATACCTGCTGCCACTCGGTGCTATTTTCCGGAAACACAATATACCTTTCCACTTCTACGCTGATGACTGTCAAATCTACTTCCCCCTAAGACAAAATGGTACAGGCTCTATTCAACCTCTGCTCGACTGCCTGGCTGACATCAGGGACTGGATGGCTTTAAATTTCTTAAGCTTCAATGATAAGAAGTCTGAAGCCATATTGTTCCTTCCCAATGACACAACCTCAAACCACTGCATTGACCTGTCTGCTCTACCCCTATCCGAAAAACAAAAAGTCAAAAATCTGGGAGTGATAATGGATCCTTCCATGAAACTCAACAGTCATGTAAACATGATCGTCAAATCCTGTTTTTTCCAGCTGAGGCGTCTGTCTAAGCTGAAGCCCATATTATCCAAAAAGCACCTGGAGACAGTGATTCACGCATTCATTACATCTAGGCTTGATTACTGCAATTCACTTCTGTTTGGCGTCAGTCAAGCCACCATTGCACGATTACAACTGGTTCAGAACGCAGCTGCCCGATTTTTAACCAGCACACGCAAAAGAGAGCACATTACACCAGTCTTGGCCTCCCTTCACTGGCTACCGGTTCATCTTCGAATCCAATTCAAAATTCTCATGTATGTCTACAAATCGCTGAACAGTCTCGCCCCCGCCTATCTCTCGGATCTGATACACCCATATGTCCCTCCACGTGCTTTGAGGTCAGAGGATCAGGTACTCTTAATAGTTCCAGAAACTCGCCTTAAGCGCAGGGGTGACAGGGCGTTCTCTGTAGCAGGCCCAAGACTCTGGAACGAGTTACCGCTGCTCATCAAACAGGCCCCCTCCCTCTCGGTTTTCAAATCCCGGTTAAAAACTCACTACTACTCCATCGCTTTCAATGCCAGCTGATTTGTATTGGATCGTTTGATTTATGATCTGCAATGTTTTTATGTTTTTCGTGTTGTACTTCATTGTCTGTGTTGCCTGTTGCGTGTTTGTTTGTCCAGCACTTTGGTGTGGACTTGTTCCTGTTTAAAGTGCTTTATAAATAAAATGGTTTGGTATGGTATGGTAACTATACAGATGCTGAACTAAAATTGAGTGTAAAGCCCCCAGTATAGCTCTGCGTTGGGCCGAACGCCGCGCCACGCCGTGTGAGCGCCGCGGCACAAGCCTTTGAACGCGAGCGTGAACGCGCCAAGCTCAAATTTTACGACCGCTTACGCGCGCGCGTTGTCTCACAATAAACTGCCCGGCGGCGGACTGTTTTGTATGAGACACAAATGTATTAAATTCCTCTTCTTCATCGCTGATCTGGACTTTTCTTTTGTTTTTTTGCCAAAAGTCAAGTGATCGCTTGAAGCGGTCACCATTCGCTTCCTCCTCCGATGAGGAGGAATGAATGAATTTGTCACGAGCGAACTAAAGTCATGTCCAACGTGGATGCGCCAGGTTCTAAATATTTCCTGGTGGGCTGTGGGCTGCAGGACCAGCGCTCCCTGTTTTTATTTTATTTTTTAGAACTTTTTATTAACATATAAACACAGAAAACCGCTGCGCAGCCCTCTGCCTTTTTTTCTCCCACCCGACATGTCAATCAATTCAGTAGGCGTGTCAGCAAATGACCAATCAGCGACCTCAGTTTGTCCCGTAGGTAAACGCTCCGCCCTGCTGCTGCTCAAATTATGTCAAGAATTTGGAGCTTCACACTGGAGCGTCACGCTGAGCTAATGTGAACTGCCTGCACGTAGCACGCACGCGTCGAGCGGCGTGCTGCCCAACGCACAGCTATACTGGAGCCTTTAGAGTTTAAGAGTGAATCACCACATATATGCCAAGGCCCAACTCATTCATGATGTTACAATAATGCATGATCATCAGCATATTTAGTTTTTTATTTATTTAGATTATCCAATACAGTTACAACTTACAACAAAGTGCCTCGCCTCTTGCACAGTGATGGATAGAAATGGGCACCAGTGACCCCCACAACCGGAAAAGCAAAGGTGGGCACATGAACGCTGGGGACCGCTAATGCGCTAATCCGCTTACAGCGGACCTAACGTTTTTGTCAGCGTAACAGCGGAGTGACTAACTTTTATAATTCATAAGCGGATTTGTGCTATTTTTATTTAAAATGCAGTACCGCTAATAACTAATTATCTATCAGTAAAAACAATTAACTTATTTAGAGGCTCTCATGCTGGCTCCGTAGCTGCTTGTTTTGCCTTTTTCCCTTCCCTCACCATAAAGAGCAGAGAGGAGGGAAGGTTGGGGGGGGAGCAGAGGGAGAACAGACACGGATCTACCATGTAGCAAATGATGCCGTTGCTTGGGGCCCCAAATCAGCAGGGCCCCGCCCCGGCCAGTCACCTACATTACTAACATTGCTCATGCTTGTTAACAGGGCTGCCAACTCTCACGCAATGACCGTGAGACACACGCATTTGAGGGGTTTCACACGCTCTCACGCCGCATTCACATTTCTCACGCTGAAAACTGACAAACGTCAAAATCTCAACTCCGTTCCACTTCCGTATTGGGAAAATACATGAGTCCGCTCCACGTTTTTACCACAACCCTTGGTGAAGTACATCCACGTTGTTATCCAGTCCGTATTTTTGCTCCAACCTTCCATCTACCTGCAACAGTTTGCAGGAAGTTTCCACGGAGCAGAAAGTTACTGACGAAGCTGATGTAGCTCGGTGTTTGCGGTCTGACTCTTCCCAGGAGGAAAGGTGAGTGCGTGGGTTAAATTACATTAATATCAAACATGTTAGAAAGAAAGGAAAAATTAGATAGACGGAGCAGAGAAACTAGGGAAATAAAGTGTGATAGCCAAACGTGCTAAATGAACCATATTACTGTATATGGTTTATTTAGCACGTTTGGCTAGCCGGATGTCTGCCTATCAGCACCAAGAGCAGGTAAGATTGAATTGAAAATTAAGAATAAACACAAGTAGATAATGGTATCTTGTTAACTGAGTACATTTATTAAACCAGCATGATGATTAACCATTTAAATCCTTTAAAGGATTCTAAAATGTCCAGTAAAATAAGACCATCGGTGGGACAAAAGCAAAGCATTTTGTTTTATTTAACAAACGAGCAAAGTCAGAAAAGACAGAGCGAAACACAACCAACAGAACAACAACAAGCAGAAGAGCAACAGAAGAATACATGGAAGACCAGGAGACAGGACAGGAAGAAGAACAGCAACAAACAGTGTACCCCCAAGAGCAGCAACTCTCAGCAAATTACAGGTAACCCCCCACTTACGACTCCATCGACCTACGAACAACGGGACCTACGAACATATCATATTTAATAAAAATATGAAATTACTGTATTAAAATTTTTTTTTTTTGTTTTGTTTAAATGTTCTTAATTTCATGTGTACATCACTTTGTTGCAGCTGTGGTTGTTTTAAAGGCTTTATAAATAATAATTATGATAAAAAAGATCATTTCTGATCATTTTTGAGCAATCTTGGGCAACAGGAAGTAGGTCTTCAGTTTACACGGTCACAAATTAATGTAGAACACCGGACGCCATTTTAGGTTCAGTCACTGGGGTCTCCGGTCACAGAACACCGGACGCCATTTTAGGTTAGCTGCCCGGGAGCCAGCCCAAGACTGGTGACCAGGATGGCTTCATATGGATTAATTACGAGCTGGAAACGTCTCTGTGAACTTTGTGGATGTCTCAGGCAGCAGCGGATTTATCGCTGATCGTGCCAGGCCGCTGCGCGAACACCTCCGGCCAGGCTCTGGCCTGGCTAGCTCCAGAAGCTAACACGGGAGCTAACACGGTAGCCGGCCGAAGACTGGTGACCAGGATGGCTTCATATGGATTAATTACGAGCTGGAAACGTCTCTGTGAACTTTGTGGATGTCTCAGGCAGCAGCAGAAGCTGCAGATTGATCGCGCCGCCGCTCCAACACCAGCTCATGGCTTGGCTAGCAGAAGCTAGCCAGCTAGCTAACACAGGTCTGGAGCAGCTGCGGTGGTTCACTGGCCGGCCGCCGCGCTGCTCGGCCCGACAACAATCAACGCATGGCAACCTAAGATGTCGGCTTTGACCATCTCAAAGTAAGAAAATATATTTTTATTTATTCTGTAAATGTGAATAGCAATGTTTAACATTACAGTACACTACTGTACATGCTTAAATGTGTGCGCGCGCTCCGTTAGCATGATAAATAAAGGTTGAATGAATGAATGAATGAATAATTTAAAAAAAATAAAATAATTTTCACCCCCTACCTACGGCAGAATCGAGCTGCGAACCGTTCTTAGGTCCCGAACTCGTTCGTAACACGGGGGTTCCCTGTATTCATGATTATTTTTGATAACTAATATTACAAGTGAGTATGGGGGAACCCAATATGGTGCTCACCTCCTGATGAGAAACCTGCTAAGTTTTATTAATTTTATTAAGAATGACTTTCCCAGTAGCCCAACACCACATTCATTCAACCTTTATTTATACAGGCTAGCCTCGTTGAGCCACGGGGACTCATTTACAAGAGGGACCTGTCTCACTCACACCCAGGGTCAATTTAGAGTTACCAATCAGCCTAACATGACTTCTTGTCCAATATGTCTCTCTGATCATTAGCATAACAGTATTTATGTTAGCTCTATTTGTTTGGCAGGAAGAAAGCTGAACATTGGCTTCACCACCAGGGCTAAGCTGAACAAGTTGCTAGATGATGGAGACATCACACCACAACAAATAACTTCCATGAGGCTGCTTTAACATTTCTGCTCAGAGCTCTAGACTATGCCATAAAGAAGCTGCCCCTACAGGAACCACTACTGAGACATGTAACGTATGTTGATGTTCGACAGAGGTCTGAATGCAGCATAGATGACGTCCTTTACTTTGTTGAGAGGTTAGGGTTTTTCAATAATTACTACTTATCTTGAATTTTACAAGGCATTTTGTCTTTATGTAAATGAGATTTCCCTATGTGGCTTTTCTTTTAAAATGCTTTTATTTATTTTCTGCTGTTGGTTGATGACTATCAGAAAATAAAAAACGTGTAACTCTTTGCTCATACATAGGTTTCCCCACCTGCTCCCCTACCATGGACCAGAGGAGCATGAGCTACTGGCAGAGGAGTTTCTGGAGTACCAGACAATGACGTTGCCACCACTGCAGCACCCAGAAGAATTTGAAATGGAGAGTTTCTGGGCTGAAATGGCTATATGGAAAGATAAGGTAAAGCTTATTTTTTAACACCAAGAACACAGTAGAAATAGCCTCTCAAACATTACTGATACCTGTACATTTGAAGCACTATGGAAGATACAGTGATACAGGGATCAATTGGCTAAAGGACTTAAAAGAAAACGTCACTTGGGAGCATATTTCCATTGTATTCTTGGTTCATTTGTCACAGTTGACAGGAGTACTCAGATTTCCAAGGCTTGCTGCACCTCAAAGCTGGTCCTCGTCCTCCCACATTCGAATGCTGATGCAGAGAGGGTTTTTTCGGTGGTGGGCCTCAACAAAACAAAGACTAGGAATAGCTTGGCACTAGATGGTACCCTCTCCTCCATCATGGCTAGAAAGATGGCTGATTTGGAGCCATGCTTGAAGTGGGAGCCGTCATCTACAATCATCAAGGCCTCTAAGAAGGCCACAGGCCTGTACAATCAGTCACACAAAATATGAGACTTGAGGAATTCCAGCTGTTCCCAGCTTTTTGTGTGAACACACAGTTCAAAACACTTAAAATTCAATTGTTTACAACTCTTCTTACCATTTAGGCACTGTATTTATATGTTTTGTTGCTGTTTCGCTGTTGATATGTACATTTTCTGCTAAACCCACTGGAAAATGAAGAATGTCTCTAACTTTCCTCTTGTCATTTTTGACTAAACCTACATCATAAAATGCTCTTCATACAATGTACAGTAACAGTTAAAACACAGTCAAAAAGGTGGTAAATACTAACATTTATGGAGGACTTACTGACATTATTAGAAATAAAAGCAGAAATATATAAATAGACCATTAAATGAATATATGCACTTAAAGTTTAAAGTTTAGTTTAAAACAAAGCAAACAGGAAAACACCTGTGCTTTTGTTTTAAACTAAACCTTAAACTAAACTGAGGCCGCACAGACATCTGCACGTGGATCCTGCTTTATCCTGTCTGTTGACCAATAGGAGAAGAGCTGATCCAGGAAAGGTTTCCTTTTTTATTTAATTGGTGCATTTTAAGTTATTTATTGGTTTTTATATGTTTTAGTTATTTATTCATCCATTAATATATTTCTTTCTACTTTTTATTTCTAATTATGTCAGTTTCGGTCCTCCATACATATTCAAATATGAAATAGTATTTCAATCTGACACAGATCTATAAAGTAGAGTGTAGGGAGTCATTTTCAGTCAATTTCTATTGTAGGATGTAGCCAACAGGATGAGGGCAGGTGAAGCTCACCAGCACAATCAAACCCTGTTGCCGCGTTGCCGCCGCGCTGCCGCCGCACTACCGCCACGCTGCCGCCGCGCTACCTCCACGCTACTGCCGCGCTGCCGCCGCGCTGCCACACCCCACACACACACACAAACAAAATTCTCACTCTTTGGCTTTTTGAAAAGTTGGCAGCCCTGTGTTAATGTACATTTAACATAAAAATAATTATAGTTACGATCATTAAAAACGCAATACAAAAACCGGTCGATTTCTGTATCCCCCTACTAAAAATGGACTATTCCATCTTGACATCTTCCGGGTCAGAGGTGAACTCGGGGGCTAATTCTGTGGCTAGCTGGTTGTGCTGGGTTTCTTGGATAAATCCGCAGAGAACCCCGCTGTTTCAAGCCAAATTAACGCGGCCGGAGGATTTTATTGGGTGTTTTGTGTCGAACACTCGAAGGTGAGTCGTTAGTTTTATGTATTTTGGTTACTTTTATGTATAAATGCGGTGGCGAGACGCCCGTGTATTTGAGATTTAAAAGTGGTCTTAGGGATTAAAAGATCATTCTCTTTTTTGTTAATTTCGTGGCCGAATAGAATATATGTACGTAAAGTATTAAATAAATCCTTTGATTTTTGTAATTTCATCCTTTTAGGATCATTTTAGTTACTTTTCAGTTGGCAGTGTAGTGCAAATATTGCATAACGCTGCCGGCTACCAATTGTCGAATATAAATAGCGGATTAGATTAGCTTCCCCTAATTTTCATAAGACATTTGTGCTTTTGAAATTGTGGACCTAAAAAAATTAATAAGCGTTTTAGAAATTGTGGAACAAATTTTTTGATTAGCGTTGCCCACCACTGCGGAAAAGGAAGAAGCAGGTAAAAGATAATGGATGGATTGATTGATGGATAGAATGTTACAACTTTGACATTCTTCTTAACATACATTGCTCTTACTCTAAAAATTGGGCATGAAAAGTGTTGGACAATGCACTTTCTTTCAACGAGTGCTAGACCTTTATGTACAACCCATGGGCTGTCTGATCTTGTTTATCTGAGACTCATTTTATCAACATGTTTTTTCAATAAAATAAAACTGAAAAACTGTTTTTGTACAGCTATCTTTGTCTTATGTTTATTTGTATGCTATGTTTCATTTTAACATTTTGAATTAAAATAAAGCTTGGTAAACAGTTAAATGGTAAATGGAGCTTATTTATATAGCGCCTTCCAGCCCCCTCTGAGGAGCCCCAAAGCGCTTTACAATACGAGAACAACTTAGAAATAAACGTTGTACTGTACCTTGATTGGTTCGAAGTACTGGTTCCCTTTTCACTCCAGAAGATGGGCCTGCTGTGTCTGGAGATTGCTGGACTGCTCCTGGGCAGGGGGAACGTTTCATCCACAGAAAGAAGAGATTGTTCCTGTTTGTTTGGAACATCAGCCTCTAAACGTCTCAAGCTCCAATCCTGGCTTGATATGGAACCGTCATCATCATCCTCTTCAACAATGTACACGTTACTGTCCTTAAGCTGTCCAGAGCTGGAGGCTGTACTCCAGGCACAATCATGAGAATCTCTGAGGGTGTTGTGGTGTTCTCTTTTTATAAAAGGTGCATGTGGACATTGATGGGAAAATGTGTCTTTTTCTTCTTTGCTGGATTCTGTTTGGGACAGAATGAGAAGTGGGAGGTAACCTTAAACAACTGAATGTTGGTTTAGATAAGAAAGTGTTTGCAAGGTTATTAACAGGATTCAGAGCAGGAGAGAGGAAAATGAGGGAGCCCTGGTCAAGATGTAAAGCACACAAGGATAAGACTGATCTGCATCAGTACCAATCTGCATCAGCTACCAAGTTCACAGATGATAAATGATCACAAATGATAAAACTTGTCTAAGTAAAAACCACTTGGAGCATTTTAAGCTTCTTGAGCTGTTGAAAAATGTAAACACAGCTTTACAAGACTCAGCATTTGTCTTTTTTAAGTGCGTTACACCCCAATTCCAAAAAAGTTGGAATGTTGTGAAAAATGTAAAAAATTTAAAATAAAATAGAATGTGATGCTTTCTAAATCT
>JBBPBX010009331.1:13377-37202 GCA_038048925.1 Garcialebias charrua
TATATATACAGTACTGTGTATATATATGTGTGTGTGTGTGCATTCCTACTTAGCGGTTTTTCACGTACCGTGGGACGGCTGAGAATGGAAACCCCCACGATAAATGTGGGACTACTGAAGTTGTCAGGGTTAAAATGTCATATATTGGCAACACTTTATCAACACTGATCCAAATTGATAGAAAAGGAAAAGTGCTGTAAAATGGCTAAAGTAAAAAATCGTGGCACATTTAGTTAAGGTTTTAAAAATGTCCCATGCTTATGTACGGATGTTGTGGTATAATGGTCATCTCAGCTCAATGATTTGTGACAGAGGAAAGGAATAACAAAGGCCTCTAGATTATATCGTTTACTTTTAGTGATCTGAACAATTAGGAGCGATGATGGGATTTGTGTGAGTACCAAGCCACACTTGAAGATAGTCTGCCTTTTTAAGAATTCTCTCGACTCACCCCAAATGCTCCGTCATATTGCGGTGTGATCACATTGGGCCGTGCAGAAATAGCAGAATTGGAATCTTATCGTCTTCCATCTTTCCCATTATGGGCAGATTGAAAGCCCTGCAGCGGTGCTCTGGCCTGGTCCCCAGTCAAGACTACTTTTTTTTAGACTGCAATTTGACAGCTTCTAAAAATGTCACATTTTGTTGTTAAGATGCTTTGCCAAGCACTTGAGCCGTACATGCTGTGGCATCAGCACCAGTTGGGTTGTAAAGCTTTGCTGACCTTCCCTTCACTCCTGGGCATCACCCCTGGCACTGCCTGTCTCCTGTTGTCAATATGACATTATGAGCTTGAAGAGCCTGATGTGCAGCAGTGGGCACAAAGCCACTTTACTAGCTTTTCATCCCTCTCAGTGGACTCCAAACATAGATAGGATTGCTGCATTATTGCCTAAAGAAATAAAGCAGAAACATAAATAGCATTAACTCCATGAGTTGTGACAAACAAACAGATATTTCTGTTTATTTAAAAAAATAATTTCATACAACGAAAACATTAATGACTGAATGTGAATTAATTCTTTTTTAATTATGTTGTAAGTTAAGAGAAAAAAAATGTTTTAAAGGGGACCACATATAGGTCTTTAAAATTTTTATGTTATGTCTGTGTGCTATCTTGACAATATTAATTCATTTTAATACACAAAATAATTCTTAGATAATTAATTATACCCTTTTTAATTCTGCCATTTTTAACTTTCGTTTTGAACGACCGGTTTCTGATACTGAGTTCTGAAGTCCACGCCCTTCAACGATCTGTTTACGCCCTCTGTAACAGCCAGTATCTGTAATGTGTTGTTGTTTTAAAATTAGCTCTTTTTTTATTACTCATTTGACTTACTGTTAGTGCTAGCTTAAGATAACTTACCGAAACCCGTCTGAGCGCGCCGCAATTTGCTGCTCCTTTTAGCATGAGACCACCCGAATCCGATGCTAATGTTAGCTTGTTCCTCTTCCGGTGTTCGCCAGCTCCGCTCGTTGCACGCGGCGATTTTGGGAGTTATCGCTGTTCCAGTCAAGACAACACAAAGTTCACCAAGTGTCTCCCGTAAATTAATCCGTAAGGAGAAGGTCCTCGCTGCTGCGAGGCTGCAGCGAGGCTGTACAGTTGAAGCTCCGCTCCATCGCGCCAGAAGAGGGTCCCGTCGCAACCGGTCCCTACGCCGGGGGTCTGCTCGTTTAATTTTTGCCGGCTGCGCGTTGGGAGCGATCGCAAATACACTAAAAATTGAACTAAAACATAAAAATAACAATTATACTTTATTTATAAAGCCATTTAAAAAAACACAGCTGCAACAAAGTGCTGTACACATGAAATTAAGAACATATAAACAAAAGATGAGATGAAATCATGAAAAACAACAGTCATGTGTTTAATACAGAAGTGGGTTGAGCCTAACCAGGGGTTGCTAGGTGAGGGGCTGGACTCAGGTTGGGGTGGGTTGTCCTAGCGCTTGTGACGTCACAAGCGCGATTGATTTCAAAACGAAACCTATCTTATCACAGTAAAATAAATCTACTTAGAGTAAATAAACCACTGGGTGCATTTTTTTGGCCTTAGGACTGTTTTTTTATGAAGTAAATACCCAAAGTTGAGTAAAAAAACATTAAAAAGTGAATTTTGCATGTGTGGTCCCCTTTAAACAAATTAGACTTGAATAAATCTTGTAACATGAATAATTTCTATATTAGGGTGCAGACTTAACCTCTTATTCTACATTATATATTATAGTTTATTGATAGATCTAGATGGATAGCATCAATATAAACCTAACATAGAACCTTGTTCTATTTGCTTGTTTAGAATTTAGTTAAAAAGAGTAGGCCAACATTTTATAAGGAATCGTTCACACTGAATGTTGATTCAGTTATGCCCTCCATGACTCCATGACGACCTATTCAACACACCTGGATCATAGTACATTTTGAATTTGGAATCATGGTGATTTTGTACTCACCAACGTGGGCTACTTTGACACTGCAGGTCAAAGCGGTCCAACTCAGGTTTTTTTATTTTTTATTTGTATGCATCTCATATCAGATTTATTTATTTAAACAGCCTGAATGGGCCAGTTCTTTGATTTTTTTCCCCCAAATCTGACCCATGTCTTTTTTTTCTTCTTTTTTTTTTACATGTTGTATTAAACTGTATACATAGCCTATATTTTTCAAAGCAGCCACAATTTAAACAGTATTAATTGCATTTTATCCAACTTTTACATCAGTGAGGTAGGGGTTTGCAAGTGTTGATGATATTGATACCAATGTCATGCAGTTTAAAGCTTGGAATTGCACATACTATATCTTCAGCTACATACCAAAAGTCTAGTTGCTTTGTCTTTGCTCATTTAATTTGCCATGTCCTGAATGACAGAAAATCTAATATGTGATACGAACAGTGTTGTCTGATTATATCATTATTAACCTGGCTTGATTGTTGAGTTTATTCCCACTTTTAGTATGTCACTCCCATTCCAGAAGAACAATGCTATGCCAGAATAGCCAGAATGAGGCAAGATGAAATGTAAACACTGGACAAAATGATCATGTAAGCTTTAGTGTTGGTTTTTTTTTCTGATTGCACAACAACTTCAGAAGATATACTGTACACACATGCTAACATGTGAAGCATCCATAAGTACTTCTGTAAACATGGTGGGCTATGTGTGACCCATAGATTGTTCACACTGGAGAATGATGACATTTAAATTATAACGGGATCAATTTTTTTTATTTTTTATAAAATATGATCTGAGCAAAAAATTGGAAATGACCATTATGATCTGCATTGTGAACGTAGTCTTTATGTTCCCCTCCTATTTTCCATGTTCCCTAGATGCTCTCCTGCACCCTCACCATTTTATATGTCAGCAGGAAGTTCCCACGAAGCCCCAAACCTACAAATACAATCATACCATGCCTTGTCCTGGCACAAGCTTAAGCCACATCAGGATGCTGCTACATGCTAGAAGATTACATCACACTAACACAAAGCTGATAATGTGATGGTGGTGTAGCCTTGGCATAAGGCCAGCATGTCCAGTTGTGCTTCATTGCTTATGATGACCATGTCATGCCGGTTTGCGTAGGCCTTACGTCATGGACACACTGCTTTCCCTTCCCACATTCTCCACCAAGGATCCTGATATGTTGCTATCACAATAATAAACCAAAACAATCTTGCTACAGATATTTAATTCATGCGCAAAACAATCATAGACACACTACCACAATTAATTGGGAACCTACTGTCTTTATCAGACCTCACCAAGACCCTGCAATGACCTTCTAAAGCATACCTGATTGTTTTAGATTTTGACCCACTGAGAAGGAGGGACTACATTTTATCCACAATTCTTTTCACAGGATTTTCTTAATGATATTCCATCTGTAGATCAACCATAAGTATCTTATTATTTTTAATAGAGGTAGTCAACAGATATCTTTCAGAAAAGTAACTGGGATTTTTATAACTTCTTGTTGTGGGACCTGTCAAGTTAACATTTCTCATGAAGTGAAATAACAAAATAAATCTAAGAGGAGCACAAGGATTAGATGTTGTCATGATTGACTATGTTGTCACAGCCATACCGTTGCCCATCTCTTCGTTGCCTCAGTTTTTTTCCCCATGTTGGCTATATGGACTATATTTGAATCTCAAATACACTTGTGAAGAAGTAAGGGGATGGGGTACATCACTTCACTGGTGGAAGAAGCATGTGCCCATGTCTGTGCGAGCTAGGGGGGGACCCCTACTGTCCACCATCTGGGCAAATGGCAGGTCTTTATGCCAGCATGGAAGCCACTGAATAAAGAGGACACAGGGGCATAGCAGGAAGCTCTGAAGACAGGCAGAGGGGGCATTTGTAGACACAGGTCATTCTTTCTGAGTTAAAGAACCACTCAGTAACACCTGTGTTCCCACTCCCCTCTGCCCCACTTCAGATGCTCTGTCAGAAAGCCCCTGCTCAGCAGAACTACAGGCTCCAAACAAAAGACTTTGCAGGCTCGGCAGAGTGCTTGCAGGTGAATAACAATACCCACTTGTTCAGTTATTCATTTATTCATATGTGTGTTCATATTTAGCCTTCACTGAGGTTGATGAATAACTTGGCTGAGACTGCGCCGCACTGACAGAAGGAAGAGCTGGCTCAGTTTCTGTCTTCTTGTAAGGAAGGAGATACTGGGCAAGAACGTGACAGGGCAAATGGTCACGTTGTCCTTTACGGGTCTAGTGTTGGACTGGCTGGGAAGGCATGATAAAAGAACAGCACTGCTAATGAGGAGAAATCAGACTTGTCTCAGCTGGGGCACTATGAAGAGAGGAGTCAGTAAGAGCTGTATGGATGGCCCCTTATGTTCTACTGATGGATTAGTCATTGAAAGCTTGCACAGCCTCTTAGATAGCAGGCAGCTGTTACCAAAACCTAATAGATACTCACACATTATTTGCTGCTTTGCTCCTCCCAAGAGAGGTTCCATACTCATCTTCTGTAAAGCATTATGTGAACATGTTCAGCCCAGTGCTAAAATCTCTCCCTCACGGCTATGGTCTCAGTGCACACAATCCCTTCATCCTCCTATCTCTCAATCCAGGTAAGGCTTGGCTGGAGACCAGTGCTCTGTAGAAAAGCAGAGGCCTTTGGCTCTGGAATCGATTTCTGCACAGCAGAATATACAGTACGAGTGACCGTGTCGAGAGAAAATGTAAATGGACCAAGCTCTGAAACGATCAGGTAGCCTCTGTGTGCACGGATCAGGGAGTATGTAAGCACAAGATAGCATTTACCCCTGGTTTTAACTAAAGCACTCAGACATTCTCCTCTCTGCATCCCTGTAATTCCCTCTGAGTGCTCTGTGTGAAAGTGAAGCACTGTTATCAGCCTCTACCAAACGTATTAGACCTCCACTGACTGCAGAAACAGACCACCGTGTTGTAGATCATTCCCTCTGCACAGAATCGAGATGATGAAGAAGCTGTAAATTAGGATAGTATAGTTTCATGCGCCTTAATGATTACTGCACCTCTGGGCAGCACATTCACTCACTCCCCCCCTGCAATTTTGTGTTAAATATGATATATGGCTGTCAGTGAATAAAGGAGGAATTGATGGAATTACCTGATTTCACCCAATGTAATAAAGTGTGATGATGAAGCTGCAGACTTAAGATCACTCTGCATTTTTCCTGCATTGCATACAGGTGAAGAGTTTGAATTGCAGTGGAGAGCTAGATGAAGGTTTAGACCAGGGGTGTCAGAGTCAAATACACCAAGGGCCAAAAAAAAATGCTACAAGCCAAGGGCCGGACTGGTTCAATGTTCATATTGAAATGATTTCACATAGCCTGTTGAACCAAGACCTAACAGACTGTCTATTATTTAAGGATTAAATTAATAAAACAACATTTTCTTATGGATCTGTCAGTAATTTCAAGTGAAAACATTTTTTAACAGGCAAACAGCAAAAAATTTAATTGTTTAAAAAAAAAATATATATATATATATATGTTTCTTAATATCAAGATAAATGCATAAATAAAAGTGCATGCATTATAAACTGAAAATGCATTATTGTGCAGCTCTATGATCCTTCTGATCACCACTTTCAAATAGGAAAATAAGAAAATAAATCAAATCAGTTGTATTCTTTCTCATGGCTCTGTCCCCGAGTCCATTCAACTGAAAAGTAAATATAAATAAATAAAATACAATAAAATAAAATACATAAATATATGGCACACAGCCAAAACAATACTGCCTTGTAGCACTTCACGAGTTGTTTCTCCGAAGCGCGGCAAGCCCTGCTGGGTAGCGTGGGTTTCATCCCCGTGGCTGTGGGGGCCAGGTGAGCCACCAAAGTCTCCTCAATCAGGGGTGCGTTGGCGAGGCCTGCTGTCTCCATTCCCACGACGTCAAGGAGTCGGGATAATGGCAGCATGATGGAAGCTCCGGGTTCCGCCTAGGAGCGTTTGAGCTCCATGAGGAAGTCCGGAAAAATGGGCATTTTCTGTGACATTGTCAGCTGTTTCGCTTAGAAGTAGCTTCCCGCTAGCATCGTAGCCTGTTGGCGAGGCGTGGGGTCTGGCGTGGGTTTGTAGAAAGTTTTATTAACTACTGGGGGATGAAGTTGATGAGCCACACGATGAAGATCTGGGAGAGATTTGTAGAAGCTAGATTTAGACGATTGGTTACAACATGTATTTTTGAGCAGCAATATGGTTTCATGCAGAGAAAGAGCCCGCAGATGCCACATTTGCTTGGAGAATGCTGATAGAGTACAGAGATGGTCAGGTAGAACTTCATTGTGTCTTTGTGGATTTAGCAAAATCATATGACAGGGTGCTGGGGGAGGATGTGTGGTATTGCATTAGGAAATCTGAAGTGGCTGATAAGTATGGTATGTTAGACTGGTACAGGACATGTATGAGGACAGCAGGACAGTGGTGAGATGTGCTGTAGGGGTGACATGTAGCTTCAAGGTGGAGGTGGGATTGCATCAAGGATTGGCTCTGAGTCCCTTCTTGTTTGCTCTAGTGACTAACAGATGAGGCAAGACAAGAATCCCTGTGGACTTTGATGTTTGTAGATGACATTAGCCGTGTTTCCATCAAGGTTTCTAGATGCGCATTTTGAAGTATCGCATCAGAAAAGCTGAATGGAAATGGCAAGATGCAAATTTACTTCCTCAAATTCTCCAAAAAGTTGATACGCTCGCTTGAGGTGGTTTTTGGGTTCTTCGAAACAGAGCTGATGCGCAAAACGAGAGATGGAAACAGATTTGCCGACTCAGTTCTGCCGTAGCGAACATTCACGTCACGTGACTTCGTCTCCGGACAACATGTAACATCGCTAAAACTAGTTGGCATGACAGAATAAATACAACTTGCCCGATAGCAACACATACCTGAAATATTCTCTCCATTTTGCGGAGATGTGTGGTCGGGTCCTGTTTTCAACCGCTACTTCCTGTTTACTGTAGACATGCGTAACGCTGATGTCTGACGTAATGAAGCTGACGTCTGACATAATGCCGCTTTGCGTGGCCTGGTAGATGCGCTTCAAGCCAGTTGACGGAAACACTTCTGCTTCGCATTAATTTTTATTTACATTTTTGCAAATTTTCAAAAATTCACTCAAAATTCCTATTGAAAATAGAGGGAACACGGTTATTGTGATATGTGGTGAGAAGAGGAAACAGGTGGAAAATATTTTGGAGAGGTGGAGGTATGCACTTGAAACAAGATGAATAAAAGTCATCCATAATAATACAGAGTACATGTGTGTAAATGAGAGGGAGACAGGTGGAACAGTGAGGCTACAAGGAGCAGAGATCACAAAGGTGCAGGACTTCAAATACTTAGGTTCAACTGTCCAGGAAAATGGAGTGCGGTAACGAGGTGACAAAGAGAGTCCAGACATGATGGAGTGGATGGAGAAAAAAATTCAGTAATGATTTACGATAAAAGGGTGGCATCAAAGGTCAAAGGAAAATTTTACAAGACAGTAGTGAAACAAGTTATGTTGTAGGATCTGCAGACAGTAGCAATGACAAAAAGACAGGAGACAGTGGCAGAAATGAAGATGTTGAAGTTCTCCTTAGGAGTTAGAAGGATGGCTAAGATTAGAAATAAGATCATCAAAGTTACAGCACAGGTTGAACAACTGGGATATAAAGTTAGAGAGACCAGACTGAGATGGTTTGGACATGTCCAAAAGTGTGATAGTGGTTATATTGGTAGAAGGATGTTAGAAATGCAGCTGCCAGAAAAAAGTCAAAGTGGAAATATATGGATGCAGTTAGAGAAGACATGGAGGTAGTTGAAGTGAGAACAAGCGGATGCTTAGGACAGAGTGAGATGGAGGAGGATGACTCGCTGTGGCTACCCCTGAAGAGAGAAAAGTCAAAAGAAGAATAGTGATATCAGTTTTACAATATGTACTTTTGTCCATTAAAAAGGCCAATGATAAATGAAGTTATTTTAATGTTAAAGATACAATTACAGTAGTACTTTGTAGAAGTAATAACGTATTATAGTTATTTTTGATTTACCATGTTTTGATTTTCATAATCTTTGATTGGAACAAATTTACTCTTTAACTCTGCTGAAATTTAAAATATTATAAATTTTCAGTAGCTTCTCTGGGCACATTTGGCACATGAGATCTTTGTGTAACTCAATAGCAGTTTCTTCTCTCCTTCATCATAAAAGATAATTATGATAATAACTGAATGTTTTATTGAATTAGCCACATTAAATGGTAAATGGCAAATGAACTGTACTTGTCTAGCACCTTTCTATCTTATCAGGATACTCAAAGTGCTTTACACTACAATTTGTGTTCTCATTTACCCATTCATAAAGCACATATTTATACAAAGATTAGTCAGTGCTTTAGATAACATTCAAACACCGATGGGACACACATCGGAGGCAATGAGGGGTTTGTTGTCTTGCCCAGCAACACTTCAGCATGCAACTGATGGTGGAATCGAACCCCCAACTCTCCCATTGGAGGACGACTGCTCTAACCACTTAGCCAGAGCTGCCCCATTAGTAGTGTACAGTATTATTATTGTGAAATGATTATGCTTCTGTTCCAAAGTTTCACCTTTTCTATCATGTCACACAGTTTCTAATGGGTAGTAGGCCTTTAAAAATATGATGCCAATGAGAGTGGGGGGCTTTCTCCTCTCTATTCAAAACATGCCTTCAAAAGCAAATAAACTTCCTCAGTTGCTGTTCAAATTTGTTGAACTATATTGACAATCTGTATAAGTGCAGAAAAGGGCTTATTTTCCCTTTTGTGGAATTTGACAGTGATAAAACTGGATTGCAGCAATAATGGCTGTCATGGATCAACACCTAGAAACATTTTACTCTGCTGATGTGGACATGAATGGGATCCAAAGTCATGTCTCCCTCTGGCTGACTGCCAGGACCTTCACAGGAGCTTTAATAAATGGTTTGTACCGCAGACGGTCCTTGGCTGGGTGTGTGTGTCTTTGCGTGTATTTCTTTGCGTGTCTGCCATTGTGCGTGTGTGTTTATAAGCCGTAGGGATTTTAATAACAACTAACTGTGTAAGAACTCTCTAGAGGAGAGAAAGACCAATAACCTACAGTAGTGCATGGTGCTGCTAAAAGGGTTGAAGGAACACGAAAAGGGAGGAAGCAAAAGGTGTTCTAGCTATTTATTCGAAGCATCAGGGTGCACATGAATTATTCAACATGACATTCATTCATAATTAAGTTTTTCCTTTTTTAAATGGATAAATAAATAGACAAATGTGTGGCAAGGGAGTAGGTTTTGGCATGACACAAATATATGTCGCTTCAAGTCAAATTTAATAACAATGCCAAAATATGAGTTTAAGGAGGCGGGGAACCATAAGAAGTACAAAGGTAATGCATATGAAAGATCAGTGTGGGTGGAATGAAAGGGGTGGGGTGATGCTGCTCAGAGGGGAGAAGATGGAATAGTGAGTTCAGTAGGTGGGATGCCTCAGGCAGAGTGGTTGGTAGTTGGGCACATCACACCAAAGTAAGCGCCGCCTGTGGGTAGCAGCTCTGAGACCTTGAACAGAAGGCTAGAGTGGACTTTTGTTCAAATCGTCTGTTCTCAGAGAGCTAACTTGAACCACAGCAGGTGTTTCGAGTGAGAAGGGAGCATGTTGAACGCCTGTATGAGTTTGGTTTAAGATACTATGATGAGCAATGAGCCGAGTTATGACAAACATTTCCAGTGAATGCATTTCAAAATATAGACATGTCTTGTTGAACGTGCACATGAGGTTTCATTCTTTACAATGATTTCTTTTTATCTTCTCATGCCTGACAGCACATGTTATTCCTCATTTTCATCACTGTCATCTTCAGTGAATAACAGATCTCTGACTATGTCAGTAGTCCAACTGTTTTATTGTTTTCTTCATAAAAAAAAAAACTCTTTATCATTAAAACTAGGACAAAACTATTTTTACTTTCCCTGTTTTTCTTTAAGTTCATACATTTCAGTATAAGATAACCTAACTTTGGTCTCAGCAAAAATGTGTCTGGTGCATGAAGCTTATTAGTCCGTTTCCAAAGTGAACAACCTGACACAGCACACTATGAATTGATGCTCTCTTAAAAAGGTTTGAATATAATTAAGGCTAGTGTTTGCTACTCAGCAATCCAAGTGGATCTTGCCATTGCACTGTGAGTTGCATCTGAAATTTGTCTCCCTGAACACTATTAACACTATTTAACTTGGGGGCATTCATTTAATTTGCTATAATTGCTTTAGAGCCCCTTCTATGCTCAGCCCGTTGTCTGTAGGTCTAGGGGGGTATCAGCCTGTCTGCATGAATATTTCTGAGCAATGTCTTGTGTCTGCTGCGCTTAAAACAAAAATTTGTGGCAGTGTTGGGCAGGGGTGGCATTTTCGCAAAATCATTCTTTATATTTGTTGGTTCATATCCAATTATTTACCACCCAAAAAATAAGTTGTGTGGAGTGGGGGGAATAGGGTCAGTCAGTAAGCATTGTCAGAAAAATCACCCTGACTGGAAACGCACTACCCAAACTTTTTTTTTTGTCCATTCTAATAAGACTTTGAATATTCAAAAAGCACTGTTCATTCCTTGGATGGGAAAGGTTTAACATATTCATGTCTATCTAAACAGCAATTATTATGACACATAGTCTTTTATCAGTGATATAAAAAATGGCAGAGCAGTTAAAGTTGAGAGAAAACAGTTAGCATGTTGAGGATGTGAGGCTGGCAGGAGGTGCTGGGCAGGTGGTGAGGCTCCTTGGGGAGCTGGAGGTCACATTACCATACAAAAGCCACTCTGCTGGGTAACCTTTCCAGGCGCTGCTCCCTAGCCAGGGGGGCTGCGGTCACACACTGGCACTGCCACAAGTGCCTCGCCACAAATCCTGACAAACAGCACAAACACACAAACACAGATCTCTCATATACAGCCACGCAAATACCCCCCACATTCTTCATGACAGAAACATTGCTTGTACAGTGACTTAAAATATTTGCACTCGGGGAACGTAAATCACAAGGGACAGCTC
This sequence comes from Garcialebias charrua, assembly GCA_038048925.1. Taxonomy (NCBI): domain Eukaryota; kingdom Metazoa; phylum Chordata; class Actinopteri; order Cyprinodontiformes; family Rivulidae; genus Garcialebias; species Garcialebias charrua. The sequence goes on from JBBPBX010009331.1 coordinate 24,945, forward strand.
TAAAGCAAAACAAATACTATGATATGGTCCATTGCCATCATAATGCACACTAAAGGGAAAGGCATTCATGTGGAATTTAGATCCAAAGCCTAACATTTTATCTTCGCCAGCAGTCTTTTGCACAAATCAGCTCCTTTTCTTTCTTCCTCCTCCCCTCCTTAAATCCCCACGAAAGCAAGGCTGTTGTCATTTAAGCCCCACTCTATTTACAACTCAGATGTGCCTTAGATGTGTGCAAGACACAACAGTAAGGAATGGGAGCAGTGTACTGGATATGAGTAGCACAGGGGAGACAAGAGATAGACATTGACTATGCCTGGAAGCATGCGGCGCTTCCCCTGGTAGAGAAGAAGAGGAACTGGGGTGAGAAAGAAAGATTGAGAGTGGTGGGGAGGTGCTTGGCGGGCAGCTGTGGAGTTAATGTCGATCAAATGGTGGGGGCCGGGCTCAGAGGATGGGTGGTGGTATTGATGGACAGCACCATCAACAGGGACTTAGCTTGCTATTAGAGATGAGGCAGGGTTACTTTTGGAGCCAGCTTTATTTATATATTTATTGCTTATTTGGAGACATGAAGAGGAGAGAACTTTTCACCAAATGGTGGACAGACTGTGGCACAGTATAATCTAAAATATTTTCCTTCAAGCTGATTTTGAGCGACAGGTCATAGGAACGAAAAAAAAACATCTGTGCAAGAGGGTGTGTGCATGTGCTACCCCCACAGGTAACACATGCGCACCATGTAATTATACTCATTACACGGCAGGCTGTGGATCTGCATGATATGCTAGTAGACGGCAGAAAAAATATCTGGATTGTTGACAGCCTAGTGGCGTAGTAGCTGTGACAGTCAACTACATTGTTTATGCTGCAATTACCAAGACTGAATTCAATCAGTCAGGCCAATACACTTTTTTATTGCAATTATGCAAAAGACCTAACAGCTCTCTGCGTGGTGAGACGTGATGTGCAGTAGCTTATATTGATTACTTTATTTGTAAAATTAAGCCTTTAAGAAGTTCCTGTCACTCAGCCTCCACTGCATCCTGTATCACAAGCAAGCACTGCACCCTCCTGAAAATAATAACTCTTAATATAATTGATGTAATATGCCACACGCAACAATAAGGTATAACATCTAATCACGTTAAGTAGTCATTGCCAAGCTGTAATTAAACTGTTTGAGACAAGTGATTACCAACCCTGATAGAGAATGTGAATTTTTAATATGACCGTTATGAAAACACTAATACCCCATAGCTCTAATTGCGAGGCATTTTTTACTTCTTCTGATTGCCTTGTATGTGTTATCACATTGACCACAATGGTGCTGGCAAACCACACAAACGCGGCAACACAAATCCCCCTCTCTTGCTTTGTTATGCTCTGCTACACATTGTAATGTTAACAGCGGGGCCCTGCAGTCTGACTGGGCTAATGGTGTGCCATCCCGTCAGGTCACGCGCCCAACCAGAACATGCAGAGAGATTGTTCACATCAAGCCTCTTGGCAAATTTACCAACATGCGAGCAGCTTTGAAATTATGCTATAGTTGTTTAAATACCACTATATGCTCACTGACTAATGAATGGCCCGCCCTTAGCCTAGTCTATTTATTAGGATGAGTGTTTCTTCTTTTACGGGGATGGAATTAACTGTCACAGCTTGAACATGAGTGAAAATGAAAGAGGGTGAAAAGAGACATGACTAGACTATCATGGTGTTTCTTTTTATGTACCATGAATGTAGAATAATGTTCTTTTAGAATGCTCTTATTTAGGTGGGGGTGGGGGGGAGAATCAGAATTTATTTTATAGTTGTCAGATTTAAGATATTAATATTTTATGTGGTGGCAGCTGGAACATTTAATGGCAATCAATAGATCACAGCAGGGGAAGGTATTTTTCACAACGTGATCTGTGATCTGACAGACATTTTCCTTTCACTCTCCTAATTAATTTCGTCAGACACCCACAGAGACTTGCCATGCTGTTGGTCTGCTCACCGACCAGTGCTTTGGCTCTTTTGTCTGTAATGCCCCAGTTTTTTTCCCAGAGACACACTGTACAGCACCTTTGGGTTTTCATTTCCTCACACCCTAATGAAGGTGTTGGTGCAGCTGATGGACATGCTGCCTCCACTTTTCACCTCTACTACATGCCCTTCTTCTTAGGGTTACAGCAGTTTTGATGAGTGCTGCCCTATGAAATTGTTCACATCTAATCATGTTTGAGTGGGCAGTTTTTCTCTCTTTGATAAGAAAAATCTGCCACAATGGCTATGTTTGGTTAGGTTATACAGTAATAGGTTAGGTTATGTGGGGTTAGGTTAGGTTAGGACTTTTACATGAGTCCGTGAAAGCATACAGTTCATCCTTGCTGAAAAAAAAAAATCAAAGTTCCTAAATTGGTCGTCTAAAATTGTAAGATAATCCTCACACCATATTAGTGTTTAATTTTATTATTTTGGAATTAAATTATATAATCAAACATAATGTTATTAGTGGTGGTTTACGTCAAGATGGTTTACTGTGTTTCTCTCTCTCTCTCTCTCTCTCTCTCTCTCTCTCTCTCTCTCTCTCTCTCTCTCTCTCTCTCTCTCTCTCTCTCTCTCTCTCTCTCTCTCTCTCTCTCTCTTCAATGTCCCATCTTTTTGATGTTGGCTTAATATAGTTTATGAGAAGAAAATTACCTCACTGAAATTACCCTTTTATGGAGATAGTGGTGTTAAGTTTACTGGGAATTTACAGGTTACATTTTCTAAATGGGTGGGAGTTGGACTCCGCCAGGGCTGCCCTTTGTCACAGATTTTGTTCATAACTTTCATGGACAGAATTTCTCGGTGCAGCCAGCTGGCGGAGGGTTTCCGGTTCGGTGGCCTCAGGATTCCATGTCTGCTCTTTGAAGATGATGTGGTCCTGTTGGCGTCATCGTGCCGTGATCTTCAGCTCTCACTGGAGCGGTTCGCAGCCGAGTGTGAAATGGCTGGGATGAGAATCAGCACCTCCAAATCTGAGACCATGGTCCTCAACCGGAAAAGGTTGAATTGCTCTCTTCAGGTCGAGGGTGAGGTTCAGCCTGAAGTGGAGGAGTTCAAGTACCTCGGGGTTTCGTTCAATAGTGAGGGAAGAATGGAGTGTGAGATTGACAGATGGATTGGTGCAGCGTCTGCAGTATTGCGGACTCTGTACCGGTCTGTTGTGGTGAAGAGAGAACTTAGCTGTAAGGCAAAACTCTGTTTATCGGTCGGTCTACGTTCCTACTCTCACCTATGGTCACAAGCTCTAGGTAGTGACTGAAAGAATGTGATCGTGGATACAGGCGGTTGGAATTAGTTTTCTCCGCAGGGTAGCTGGACTCTCCCTTAGAGATAAGCTGAGAAGTTTGGTTATCCGGGAGAGACTCGCAGGAGAACTGCTGCTCCTCCACATTGAGAGGAGCCAGTTGAGGTGGTTCGGGCATCTGGTAAGGATGCCCCCATGACGCCTCCTTAGGGAGGTGCTTCGGACATGTCCGACTGGGAGGAGACCCAAGGAAGACCCAGGACACGCTAGAGAGACTATTGCCCCTTTCATAAATCAAACCTGCGCTATTCCCGCACAGATCAGTCCGGATTTAACCCTCCCCAGGTCATTCATAAGACAACAGTTGAAGGCGGGCATGTCCCGCTCAAAGAAACGTGTTCATATGATCAGCTGCAGCGCGGCTTCAAAGAGGCGTGGAGCTGAGCAGAACTGAACCGCAACGTATTTTTTGTGGGACAGATGTGTACAAGTTGTCGTGTCGTGTTATTTTAAATATTTCCTCAGTAATAAATAAATGGGACAGCTGGCTGCGCGCGCACACACACACACACACACACACTCAGCGCGCTGCGCCGCTGCTAGAGGGGGAAAAACAGCGAAACTAGCTTACAGTCGTGTCGTGTTATTTTAAATATTTCCTCAGCAATAAATAAATGGACGCGCGCGCACCACACACACACACACACACACACAAACGTGTTCACGAGACCCCAAATAGAACCTATTCAAACTCACACGCACACACACTCAGCGCGCTGCGCCGCTGCTAGAGGGGGAAAAACAGCGAAACTAGTTTATACAGTGGTTTCGTGTCATTTTTAATATAAATCTGCCTGTTGACTGCGGTCGCACACTGATGGCATCTGTATTCTGAGCGCGGATCGCGCGTCTTGCATTCAGAAGTGGGTCTGCCGGCTCAGATCCGGGGCTGACACTATCAACCGTGGCGGGTCAGAGGGGGATCAAAGGCGAGTCAATTTAATCGTCAAACCGCGTTTGCGTGTTTTCTGAATGCTCGTTGGATGCTTGAACACGCATAAAAGCCGGACCGACCTGTCTTATGAAAGGGGCTTATATCTCTTGGTTGGCCTGGGAACGCCTTGGAGTCCTCCCAGAAGAGCTGGAAGAGTTGGCTGTGGAAAGAGATGTCTGGGCTTCCCTGCTCATGCTGCTGCCCCCGCGATCCGACTTCGGAACAAGCAGAAGATGATGGATGGATGGATGGATGGACTTTCTAATTGATCAGGTATTACAAACTTTGTACAGTAATCACCTGCTGCTAAAAGGCAAAACCCCGGCAATAATGTTGTTGCCTTTTTATGTGCGTGTGTGGGGGTGAGTGGGTAAATTATTTCTTTTTCGAAACCAACATAATTCAATTTTTTGCAGATGATGTGGTCCTATTGGCTTCATCAGTTCGTGATCTACAGCTTTCGCTGGAGCGGTTTGCAGCTGAATGTGATGCGGCCGGGATGAGGATCAGTTCCTCCAAATCCGAGGCCATGGTCTTGAGCCGGAAAAGGGTAGCATGCCTTCTCCAGGTCGGGGAGGAGGTCCTGCCCCAAGTGGAGGAGTTTAAGTATCTCGGGGTCTTGTTCACGAATGAGGGAAAACTGGAGCGTGAGATCGATAGGCGGATAGGTGCAGCGTCCGCAGTGAAGCGGGCGCTGTACCGGTCTGTCGTGGTGAAGAGAGAGCTGAGTCAAAAGGCAAAGCTCTCAATTTACCGATCGATCTACGTTCCTTTTCATTCAACCTTTATTTAGTCAGGTAAATCTTATTGAACCTCATGGGCTCATTTACGAAAGCGACCTGCTAAAACTAAAGAACGATGAACAGCAATGGTAGAATTTCCTTAAACAATAAACAATAAACAAACAATAAACAATAGAAAACAAAAAAGAGAAAAAAACAAAAGAAAGAAATACTTTTTTTTTTAAACAAAGTATCAAAAAACGAGCAAAACATAAGGTAGACGTATAAAATCAAAGACAGGAACAAATCTGCATTGGTTTTTGCCAGGATTCCAACAGATTCTGAAAACCATTTAGAGAAGTCAAGGTCGAGAGCTTCAGATCTTTTTGTAAGATATTCCATGAAGCAGGAGCAGAGTAGGAGAAGGCCCTTTTTCCAAGTTCAGTCCTCACTGACGGAACACTGCAGGTAATCATGTCCTGAGAGCGCACACTGTAGCTGCACTCACGCAAAGACATGTAGGAGGAGATGTATGAGGGCAGCAGACCTACCCTCATCTATGGTCATGAGCTCTGGGTTATGACCGAAAGAACGAGATCTCGGATACAAGCGGCTGAAATGAGTTTTCTCCGCAGGGTGTCTGGACTCTCCCTTAGAGATAGGGTGAGAAGCTCAGTCATCCGGGAGGGACTCGGAGTAGAGCCGCTGCTTCTCCACATCGAGAGGAGCCAGTTGAGGTGGCTCGGGCATCTGGTTAGGATGCCTCCTGGACGCCTCCCTGGTGAGGTGTTCCGGGCATGTCCCACCGGGAGGAGACCCAGAGGAAGACCCAGGACACGCTGGAGGGACTATGTTTCTCGGCTGGCCTGGGAACGCCTTGGGATTCCCCCAGAGGAGCTGCTCCAAGTGGCTGGGGAGAGGGAAGTCTGGGCCTCCCTACTTAGGCTGCTACCCCCGCGACCCGACCCCGGATAAGCGGAAGAAAATGGATGGATGGATGGATGGACATAATTCAAGAAGGCGACCACAGCCAACTGACATTAGACAACACAGAATCACTATACTGTAGTTCAATCATTTCTACAGGTATTGACCTAAAAAAAATTGATTTTAAGGCAGCACCAAAAATCAAAAATACATTGTCACTGCAAAATCAGTGAGTACAATATTATAAAATCAAAGGACTGCATGGACTGTAATATTTTTAGGTTGTTATTTTTGCAAAATGTGCCTTAATGTGTCTTTCCAAGATGGCCGCGCTCAGACCAGTAGCAGCTTCATGGGCTTCCAGAACATCCCCAGTTTTTAGTAGTTTTAATAGTGTTTTTGTACCTGACTCTGCGCGTTTTTTGCGGGTGAATTATAGCCGAACTGAGCTGTTGAGAATTGGAGCGGATTTACCACAAGGCACAGCTGAAATCAGCAACGAACTCAAATCAGAGCTCGGAAGATTGGATCTGCTTAGATCATCTTTCTGGAAGCAGATGCGCGGAGGAAAGAAGAGAAAGCGATGCTCTCGAGGGAAAAAGCGTGGCTGTCGAGCAGGAATCATGACGAGACTACGAGCAGACGCTAAAACCGGTAAACCCCCGATGCCGGCTTTATTTCTGTCTAACGTGCGCTCGCTCGACAACAAGATGGACCTGCTTCGTCTGAGAGTAACAACGTCGGAGGAGATGAGGAGATGTTCGGTGCTTTGTCTCACGGAAACATGGATCAATGAAGACACTCCTGACTCTGTTTACGAGTTGGATAATAAACTATTTTTCAGAACGGACCGGTGCATCGAGACTACGGGGAAAACGCGAGGTGGAGGTGTCTGCATTTACGTTAACAAAGACTGGTGCACGAACTGTGCCGTTATCAGCAGGATCTGCTCAGCTGCTGTGGAGCTTTTAACAATAAGATGTCGCCCACATTATCTTCCCCGCGACTATTCAGCGATAATAATAAGCGCTGTTTACATAGCACCCGATGCTAATGCTAAAGTCGCCCAGGAAGAAATTCATGAGTTACTCACCTCGCTGCAGTGTAAATATCCTGAGGGGTTTTTCATTGTTTCCGGGGACTTCAATCACGTGGATTTACGTGCCATCCTTCCAACCTTCAATCAGCACGTTTTCACAGAAACACGAGGAAATAAGACATTAGACCAGGTCTACACGAATGTGAAGGGGGCGTACACGGCGAAGCCACGCCCACCGATCGGGGCTTCCGACCATCGCTCCCTGCTATTGGTCCCTAGACAGCTCCCCCCACTCCGACGTTCGATGCCAGAACAAAGAGTGATCACATCGTGGCGCCAAGATAGTTCCCCCATGCTAAGAGACTGCTTTGAAAACACAAACTGGTCTGTCTTCAAAGAGGCAGCTACGAATGGAAATTCAATTGACCTGGAGCTTTATGCTTCCTCTGTCCTGGGTTACATCAGTACATGTGCTGAAAATGTATCCATAAGAAAGTGTGTTAAATTTTACCCCAATCAAAAACCCTGGCTAAATAAGGATGTCCGCACCCTGCTGGCAGCCAGGGACACTGCATTCAAGTCTAAAGATACTGAGGAGTTGAGAAAGTGCAGGAGAGAACTGGATGATGGCATAAAGAAGGCCAAAGCCGCGTATGCACAGAGGATCGAGGGACAGTTCACCTCACATGATCCAAGGAGCATGTGGCAGGGCATCAAATGCTTAACAGACTACAAGGGCAAAAGCAAACAATGCCCCAGGGACCCATCCCTGCCTGATGCCCTCAATAAGTTTTATGCACGTTTTGATGATCCAAACAGACCAACTAGCACCAGACTCACCTCATCACCAGACGAGGAGCACCTCAAAGTGACCGCAGCAGAAGTGAGAGGCAGTCTCAGAAGGATCAACCCTCATAAAGCTACGGGTCCAGACAACATCCCAGGGAAAGTTCTGAAGGAATGTGCGGACCAGCTCTGTGAGGTGCTGGCTGACATCTTCACCACCTCACTTGCACTGGAGTCAGTTCCCACCTGCCTGAAGACCGCCACCATCATCCCAGTCCCAAAAAGCTCCACAGTGACTGGTCTGAATGACTACAGACCGGTGGCTCTCACCCCGATAGTCGCTAAATGTTTTGAGAAACTGGTCATGTCCCACATCAAGACAGCCGTCAACATCAACGAGGACCCTCATCAATATGCATATCGTGAGAACCGATCAACAGAGGACGCCATCTCCTCCGTGGTCCACACTGCTCTCACCCACCTGGATCAGAAGGACTCATACGTGCGTCTGCTCTTTGTGGACTTCACATCTGCCTTCAACACCATGATCCCCCAAACTCTGATAGACAAACTATCCACACTTGGACTAAGCCCCTCTATTTGTAACTGGGTCTTAGACTTCTTAACAGACAGACCACAGTCCGTGAAGATCCACAACTTCTCCTCCTCCACCATCACCCTCAGCACTGGCTCTCCTCAGGGATGTGTGCTGAGCCCTCTTCTGTTCACTCTGCTCACATATGATTGTATAGCCACACATCCAGGCTGTCATATTGTTAAGTTTGCAGATGATACAGCTGTGGTGGGATGCATCACAGATAATGATGAATCCAGCTACAGACAGGAGGTGGAACATCTGGAGAGCTGGTGCAAAGAGAACAACCTTCACATGAATGTGAAGAAGACGAAGGAGATGATTGTGGACTTCAGAAGGAACAAACACACCCACACCCCACTGTATATAGGTGGATCTGCGGTGGAGGTGGTCTCCAGCTACAAATACCTGGGTGTACACTTGAATGATAACCTCAGCTGGAGCAATAACACCACCAGCCTGATCAAGAAAGGTCATCAGAGACTCTACTTCCTCAGACGGCTGAGACGAGCCGGTCTGAGAAGCCCAGTCCTCACCTCGTTCTACAGGTGTGCAGTGGAGAGCGTCCTGTGCTCCAGCATCAACGTGTGGCATGGAGGCTGCACAGTTGCAGAGAGAAAAGCTCTGCAGAGAGTGGTGAAGGCTGCACAGAAGTCTGTGGGAGTCAGTCTCCCCACCATCACAGACATTTACACCTCCAGATGCAGAAAAAGAGCCACCTGCATCATGAAAGACCTCACTCACCCAGCACACTCACTCTTTGCACCACTCCCCTCGGGACGGAGGTTGAGGAGCATCAAATGTAGAACCACTAGACTGAGAAACAGCTTCTACCCTGAGGCTGTCAGACTCATGAATAAATAAATAATAAGAATAAACACTGCAAAAGGTCACATCATACTGATACTGTACTGATCTGTTTCTTGTTGCTGCGTTCATCTGTGACCATCTGCTCATGTTCGTGCTGCTGTTTATAATGATGTTTTTCTACTACATTAGGGCTTAGTGTATTACTAGCTGATGTGATGTCTCTCTTAGTTAATCCTAGATGTTATTATTGTATTTCTCTTGCATTTGTTGTTGGATGTAACTGGGACCCTGTGTACATAATCTCGTTTTCAACACATGTACTACATGCGGTGCAAATGACAATAAATTCTCTCTGACTCTGACTCTTTATGTTCTGCATGCTAAGAACATGTCATAGGACTCTTTTTAAATGGCTCTCACTGATGTTAAAGCCCATGCTTGGTTTTAGATGATATGAAGACAACAGATGAAGTGAGGACTGAGGACAATATGGGTTTAGTGCAACTGATATTGTCATTGCAATACTGAACAATATTATTGCACAATGCAAGCTTTTTCAACATTTCATAGACATATATGTAGCTGAGTCATCCATGCCAAGAGCTACTTGTTGTATGAGATCTTTGCAGAAAACGTCATCATAACTGTTTTTCTGTTAGCAAAATATGTCATGAGCCACTGAAGAAATAATAATTAAGCTTCAGAAAGCAATCATTAGATGTACTGTACATCTACAACTGATTAACCTTTTACAGTCAAACCAATTGAAGATGGCTACTACAGCAAAAACAATATTAATCAACAAAAAAATTGCTATAACTCTGTCAGAATTATAGACACTGAGCTTACTGATACTGATACAGTACTGAGGTTTCCTTTGGTAAGAAAGTTCATTCTCAATAGTCCAGGTATCAAATCTGCTCATTCTCAATCAGTTCATCTGGACAGTTTCTTTTTAGTAGAAACGTTTCACCCTCACTCCAGAGGGCTTCGTCAGTCAGAGTAGTCCCAAGCACACTGAAGTTACCCCACCAAGTAAACAACTTAAGTGGACCAACCAGTTTGCTGTAGCCAAGATGGTTTCTGGGGGCTGTCCTGTCCCTCGTCGACTCCTCCCAGGCAGGCAGACATGTCCAAAGTGGTTCAAGACAAGAAAGTTCCTTCCTTTGGTAGTAGCTGAGAGTCATTCCATTGTTTCCCCTACCATTATCCAAGGAGTGCACCCCGCCTTGTTAACAGAACCGAGCGCCCCACCTACCAAATCTCCCATCCCCCATGCATACAATACAATACGCTACTATACAAAAATAGTGCTAAGCTAACCAAATCCCACCCCCTCCGTGCAATACAGACATAGCGCTCCGCCTCTATTCATATCCCCCATCAACAACTGCCAGCACTAACGTAGCGCTAAGCTAACGTGCAACACAGATGTGTCTCCATTGACATCCACCCTCACCCCACCCTGTCAACAAAAACCCTGAAGAGACGAGTGTCCTGCCAATGCAAGTGACCTAGGAGAAACACTCCATTCATAATGTGCTCTGAGCATGTGATAGCACATAACGTAAATAGCAAGGCAAGGCAAGGTTCCCCTCTGAACACAAAATTATTTTAGTTTAAAAGGCATAAAAGATGACGTGCATTCCTTCCAGGAATGCTATGCTTCTGCTTTTTCTTCTCATTCGTTTCAGGTTCAGTATTCCTAATAGCTCATACATTCTACAGGTAGTCCCCGACTTACGAGCACTCTTACTTACGAGGTCCCGGACTTACGAGCATGCATCTCATTAAAAAAATAAAAAAATAAAAATATTTTTTTTGTTTTTTTACTTTTTTTTTATTTATTTTTTTATATAAATGAATACATGTACAGTACTGGACAGTCACCAAGCACTTAGCCTATCCTAACACAGTTTTTAAAGATGAAGGAGTGAGTTGAATTGTCTCCCTTTCACATAAAGGGAGCTAGCTCCCTTTATGGGAATGGAGCCTGCAGGGAGGAGGGAGACAATTCAACTGACTCCTTAACTGTGTTAGGATAGGCTAAGTGCTTGGTGACTGTACAGTACTGTACATTTATCTATTTATAAATAAAAAACAATAAAAATAAAAATACTGTATATACTGTATATTTTTAATAAATAGATAAATGTACAGTACTGTACAGTCACCAAGCACTTAGCCTATCCTAACACAGTTTTTAAAGATGAAGGAGTCAGTTGAATTGTCTCCCTCCTCCCTGCAGGCTCCATTCCCATAAAGGGAGCTTAGCTCCCTTTATGTGAAAGGGAGACAATTCAACTTATTCCTTCATCTTTAAAAACTGTGTTAGGATAGGCTAAGTGCTTGGTGACTGTCCAGTACTGTACATGTATTCATTTATAAAAAATAAAAAAAAAAAAAAAAAAATATATATATATATATATATATATATATTTTTTTTTTACTATGTGATCCTACTTACGAATTTTTGACATACGAGCGCCCCCTAGGGACGGAACTCGCTGTATTTACCTGTACATAAAAACATACATACTTGTGAAGCTAATTTGGATATTCACACAATGCAATCAGAGCTGTCTATGTGCAACAGGGGTGTGAGTTTACAAGCATAAAGCAGATAATGTTGAATGAAGCTGAGTAAAAACAGCATGTTTAATTAGAGCAGCGGTTTCTGAAGTTGAGGTCAGGACCCCTCTGCTGGTTGTAAAACATCAAGTTGATGGCCTTGAGATCTTTTTTAAAGATTCAATTAAATAAAAAATAATTCTAATAGCATTTTGCTAAATTATTTCAGGAGATAAAAACAATGGTCATAAATGGAATAAAATAGTGTGTTTGTTTTTGAGTTTGTGTTGGGATTGAATTGTTTAATTGGCTTATTAGCAATGTTTGTATTTTTTAGTTGCGACAGTCAGGGCTGGAAGTCTCTGCTACTGCCACTTGGCTATGCTTACACTGCAGGCAAATGCAGCAAATCCCTTTTTTTTTTTCTATGCCACCCCCTAGGGCTGGACGATATGGCCAAAATTTTTATCACGATATAGTTCTTAATTTCGGTCGATATCGATATAATTCGATATCGATATAAACAATATA
>JBBPBX010009332.1:17602-45689 GCA_038048925.1 Garcialebias charrua
TATATATATATATATATGGGGCCGAGATGGTGTAGAGGCAGGGCAGCCGGCTCAGGTCCCGGGTTCGATCCCCGGTCACTGCATACCTCGTTGTGTCCCTGGGCAAGACACTTAACCCCGAGTTTCTCCCGGTAGGACTGGCTGGTGCCTTGCAGGGCAGCCAACTGCTACCGGTGTATGAATGTGTGTATGAATGGGTGGATGGCTGGTACTGTGAAGCGCTTTGGGCCCCCTCATAGTGGGCTGGAAAGCGCTATATAAGTAAGCTCCATTTACCATTTACATATATATGTATGTATGTATGTATGCGCGTGTGTGTGTGGTGGCCATCTTGAATTTTTATGGGGCAACTCAAATTTTGTTATGAACCATTCATATGCCGAGATGCAGCCACTCAACAACATGGAAGTTGACACCTCACTTGTTTTTCAAGTTTTCACGCTCACCACATGCATGGACAGATGACCAGACGGAGGGTATTTCCAATTCCTCTGCTCTGCAATGGGGGACAATTACATATAGAAAGTTTAACTTTCTTTATTCCCAATCTAAGACAGCAGCACTGTGTTTCCATCATGTACAACGAGAAGAAAGCATTTGGAGAACAGTAAACTCTGCTCCAAAGTTCCCTCCCCCACACAAGTTTAAAACCAGGTCACACTGTAAACACATGATCTCTCTGCTGAGGAGCGTCAGCAGCATCCTTTTCATTCAGCAACTAAGATGATTGACAGCTGCGCTCCATAGAAGCTGACAACATAAAAAGCCGGCCTGCCCAGAAAAATCACCCAACTCTCTTTAGTTCCTGCAAATAACACCACAAACATCCGTCCACGTTGCCCTTCCACATGCCCACAGTCTGTCCCCTGGGATTCAAGCAGCCCTGATAACAAGCAAAGCAAGGCCACGAGCCCCGCGATTATTCCATCCCCTAATTAGAATTCTCATTATTTACAGAGTGAAGGGAAAGGCTCTGCAGTCACATTCACATCAAAGGCGTCATCCGAAGGCAAAGATGATAATTAGATAGTCTAATCTGTCCTCTGAAGTGTCTGTTCCAAATCAACATTTCTGGAGTGTTTGTTTTTCCTTCTCCTTCTCTCTTTGCTTCGCTAAGAGACTGATCAATTAAAAAATATTCACTGCTGACTCGTTTCCATTCTGCCACATGCAGCTCGTTTTCTTTTTCTGTGCTGTAGCTGAAGAATGAGATTTCTCAGCTCCCCCCCCTTCACATTTGTTTTTTCTCTTTTTTTAGGGAGAGAGGCCAGAGAATAAATGAGCTTCATGTGGATTTTGTGAAAATTGATGAGCATGTTTCAGTTGCATGCATAAATGTTGCTGCATTAAATTTTCTCTCAGCACTTTCAACAGATGGCACTGTTCCCCTGCAAACTGACTCAAGTGGCCCCATCTCTTATCCCACTCTCTTTTTGTGTGTGTGTGTGTGTTTCTTCTTCTCTGTGTCTCTGCCTTTTTTGTCTGTCTCATTCCCCTTTTCCCATTTACTTAAGCAGAATCCGGGCACCGGAGATTCATTAAGTGTAACCGCTACCTGAGATTAGTGAGAAGAGCTCAAATGAAGTGTCACTAATATGAGGATTACAACGACAAAGCCACCTGAAGTCCTCCTGGATCTGCTCCTGAACACGAGACGGAGAAGATGGAGCTGAGGGACGAGCAGGAAACAATGTTTACAACGCTTTTCATCTCCCGTACAGACGCCTGTTGGTTCCTGTTTGTTTCAATCTCATTGTGTAGTTTAAAGAAATTAAATAAAATGACATAAATAAAATATGTAGCACACATACATGAGAAGTTTTAATTTCTTTAATGTAATTTCATAATAAACCATGTTTTGGTTTCTCCCCAACCAGATAGATAATTTAAATCCACTCTGCACAGATGAAGATTCTTCTACTGATGTCCCAGATGCAGACTAGGTTTATAAAAACAGCATGAATATTTTCCTTGTGAAGATTATTAAAACTCTGATTCCACAGCTGACTGATTTCCTCTAAAAAGAAAATCACATTATATTTATTTTAACTGATATGCTAAGACCAGTCCACCTCTTTTGGTTATGTAAAAAAGTTTTCTTACAAGCTCTGTGATTATTTAAGAAAACTGAGATGTGATTCATGACACACACACACACACACACACACATATAAACAAATTATTTTTTGTTAAAGGTGACACTGTGGAGCAGTTGTTAATCTCATGGTCTCCCAGCAAGAAGGTCACAGGTTGGCCACCCAGGACAGGTTGCAAGTCCATCATAGGGCCAGATCCAAAACAGTAGTTTTTATTTTGGAAGATGGGAGCGGGAAGAAATGCGTGCGCCTTGTTCCAGAGCCAGTGAGGGGGAGAAAAAGTATTTCTACATTATGTTAAAAATGTGAATTTCTAAGTCAAAACATCACAAAAACAAAGTAGGCAACAAGCTAACAAACACTAAATTGGATCTCTGCAGTACAGAAGTCCCTCGCTGCTTCGCGGTTCATTTATCACGGACTAATGCGTTTTTTTTAAAGTAAGATTGGACATGATGCACAATTGGCTGACGGATGAGCTGCATGATCGGCATGGAATTTTTATTTAAAATAAATTATTTTAAATTATTTAGCACCTCCTGCACTTTTGTGCAGCCCATTCTGCAGGATAAGCACTTTTGCAATTGATCAGCTGTTCTCTGTGTGGAGCTGTAAAGTGGGCGTGGCCAAAAGTGCTTGCAGGTGGTTGAGAGCAGAGGCAGGGAGCTGAAATTATGACATTCTGAGCTCTTTTATCATGTTTAGAAACATCGTTTATAATATTGCAAGAGTGTGGTAAGGTCTCTCTCTCTCTCCAGGTAGTCCTCAGGTTACGGCAGTCTCGAGTTACGACGTTTCGTGGTTACGACGCATCTCCCATTTACTATGAACAGCCTTTTTTCGAGTTGCGCAGCGGCCGCTGCGGCGGAAAAATACAGTAGGCCCTATTGTATTGTACGCGGTGCAGTGGCGGAGGGATACAGAGGTGGAGGGATACAGAGGCGGAGGGATACGTTACGTACTGTAAACGCTCTGGACGGAGGTGGACGCAGAATCGGCACAGCCATAGGCGTAGATCCTGGGGGGGTCGGGGGGTTCCGGACCCCCCAATCTTGGGGAAATATAGATCTGTCCCCCCCAATAATTCAATAAAGGAAACTGTGTCTTTAAACGATATACCTGTAAATATAAAAAGGCAAAAAAAGAGAGAAATCCGCCATTATTATAAGGAAAAAAAAGGAAATTTTGCCCCCCCTCCCCTTCTCTGTTGGCAAATGGTTTAGTCCAATGTTTACAAGGAACAACAGCGGCACCGGAGTCACAGGCTCGCTGAGCCGCTGGGTGGGAGTGAGCTGCAGCACAAACTATTAACTTCCAGTAAGTAGCTACTTAAAACATTGGTGACAGTGACTGGGAGGAAAAGGTCTTTTACAGTGTTGAAAGACAAGTGTGTCTGTGTCTCATTAGTGGCTGTAGCAACAGCAAAATGCAACGAGGAGCAACACTTCATCAGCTAACACGCTAGCTTCAATGCTAACTAGCTCCCTGGTTGCTCTGCAACAGACAGAAGAATCTCAGCGCAGCTTTGAGCAGGATGGATTCACATTCATCATATTTTCAGGTGTGGAACTCTTGAAAGAAGTAATGATAAAATATGTAAAAGATAATTAATTAAAAAAGAGTAGAGAAGATGTGATGATTAGTTAAAATGATTTTATATGTGTAGCACTTTGTTGCAGCTGTGGTTGTTTTAAAGGGCTTTATAAATAAATTATTATTATAAAAAATGTTGAGGATCAATACTTATGTCACATGATTAATAAAAAAATGTCACTGTTTATTATATTACATTATTGATATTTTGTATCTGCAACTGGAAGATTTTATTCTTAATAGGTTCTTAAAAAATGCTACAGATTTGTTAATAGTAAAAGGCATATTTTGAATGAATGTTACAAACGTGTTCATTTCTACAAAACAGTTAATAAAATATTTATAAAATACAATGAATTTCAAATGTTACAGATTGAGTCTAACATAAAAGAAATAGTGTTTTATGTTTAAATATCAGTTAATAAGTCTTCCATTATGCCCCCTTGTTAAGGACTGGAACCAATCTCAGCTGCTATTGTGTGAAGGCAGGGACACCCAGGACAGGTCACCAGTCTGTCCCAGAGACAGACAAAGAGACAAACAACCATCCACACTCCCAGTCAAAGCTAAGAACAATTTACATTTGCACAGAAGAGTCAAAAAATAATTGAAACTGAGGACTCAAGTTCTTGATTGAGAGTTCTAATCACTACTGGTAATTATCAATAATAATTGATCATATTTACCTAGCTAAATCATTGTGTGGAGTCTTTAATAATACAGACCAGATTAGATGTGATCAGGCAGTCATAAATTCACATGTATGTAAATGTATTATTATTAATACTATAAAAAAAAACCTTATGATGAGTGAAATAAATGGACTAAGTTTTCCCTCGCCCGGACGCGGGTCACCGGGGCCCCACTCTGGAGCCAGGCCCGGAGGTGGGGCACGCTGGCGAGCGCCTGGTGGCCGGGCTTTTACCCATGGAGCCCGGCCGGGCACAGCCCGAAGAGGAGACGTGGGTCCCCCTTCCCATGGGCTCACCACCTGTGGGAGGGGCCAAAGGGGTCGGGTGCAATGTGAGATGGGTGGTGGCCGAGGGCGGGGACCCTGGCGGTCTGATCCTCGGCTACAGAAGCTGGCCATTGGGACATGGAATGTCACCTCTCTGGTGGGGAAGGAGCCTGAGCTAGTGTGTGAGGTTGAGAGTTCCGACTAGAAATAGTCGGACTCACCTCAACGCATGGCTCTGGCTCTGGAACCAGTTTCCTTGAGAGGGGTTGGACACTCTTCCACTCTGGAGTTGCCCCTGGTGAGAGGCGCCGAGCAGGAGTGGGCATACTGGTTGCCCCCCATCTTGGTGCCTGTACGTTGGGGTTCACCCCGGTGAACGAGAGGGTAGCCTCCCTTCGCCTACGTGTGGGGGGACGGGCTCTGACTGTTGTTTGTGCCTATGCACCAAACGGCAGCTCAGACTACCCACCCTTTTTGGAGTCCTTGGAGGGGGTATTGGAGAGTGCGCCTCCTGGGGACTCCCTTGTTCTACTGGGGGACTTCAACGCTCACGTGGGCAATGACAGTGAGACCTGGAGGGGTGTGGTTGGGAGGAACGGCCCCCCTGATCTGAACCAGAGTGGTGTTCTGTTATTGGACTTCTGTGCTCGTCATGGATTGTCCATAACGAACACCATGTTTAAGCATAAGGGTGTCCATATGTGCTCTTGGCACCAGGACACCCTAGGTCGCAGTTCGATGATCGACTTTGTTGTCGTCTCATCTGATCTGCGGCCGCATGTCTTGGACACTCGGGTGAAGAGAGGGGCGGAGCTGTCAACTGACCACTACCTGGTGGTGAGTTGGCTCCGATGGTGGGGGAGGATGCCGGTCAGACCTGGCAGACCCAAACGTATTGTGAGGGTCTGCTGGGAACGTCTGGCAGAGTCTCCCGTAAGACGGAGCTTTAACTCCCACCTCCGGGAGAGCTTTGAACACGTTCCGAGGGAGGCGGGGGACATGGAGTCCGAGTGGGCCGTGTTCCGCGCCTCTATTGTCGAGGCAGCTTATCGGAGCTGTGGCCGCAAGGTTGTTGGTGCCTGTCGTGGTGGCAACCCTCGAACCCGGTGGTGGACACCGGCAGTGAGGGATGCTGTCAGGCTGAAGAAGGAGTCCTATTGGGCCTTTTTGGCTTGTGGGACCCCGGAAGCAGCTGATAGGTACCGGCAGTCCAAGCGGCATGCGGCTCGGGTGGTTGCTGAGGCAAAAACTCGGGCGTGGGAGGAGTTCGGAGAGGCCATGGAGAATGACTTCCGTACGGCTTCGAGGCGATTCTGGTCCACCATCCGGCGTCTCAGGGGGGGAAAGAGGTACGCGACCAACACCATTTATGGTGGGGGTGGCGTGCTGCTGACCTCAACTCGGGATGTTGTGAGTCGGTGGGCGGAATACTTCGAAGACCTCCTCAATCCTACTGGCACGTCTTCCACTGAGGAAGCGGAGCCTGGGGACTTTGGGTCGGGTTCTCCGATCTCTGGTGCTGAGGTCGCCGAGGTGGTTAAAAAGCTCCGCGGTGGCAAGGCTCCGGGGGTGGATGAGATTCGCCCGGAGTTCCTTAGGGCTCTGGATGTTGTAGGGTTGTGTTGGCTTACGCGACTCTGCAATATCGCGTGGACATCGGGGGCAGTTCCCTTGGATTGGCAGACTGGGGTGGTGGTTCCCCTATTCAAAAAGGGGGACCGTAGGGTGTGTTCCAACTATAGGGGGATCACACTCTTAAGCCTCCCTGGTAAGGTCTATTCAGGGGTTCTGGAGAGGAGGGTCCGTCGGATAGTCGAACCTCGGATTCAGGAGGAGCAGTGTGGTTTTCGTGCTGGTCGTGGAACACTGGACCAGCTCTACACCCTCAACAGGGTCCTGGAGGGTGCGTGGGAGTTTGCCCAACCAGTTTACATGTGCTTTGTGGACTTGGAGAAGGCATTCGACCGCGTCCCTCGGGGGGTTCTGTGGGGGTACTCCGGGAGTATGGGGTACCAGGGGCCTCATGTACAAAGACTTGCGTGGATTTCTTACTGAAAAGTGCCGCACGGTCAAATCCAGAAATCTGCCTACGCACAAAAAAATCCAGATGTATCAAACTGTGCATACGCCGGTATCCACGCACATTCCTTTTGTACATCACAACCAACGTGGGATTGAGCGCACATGAGAGAGTGGCCGACTCCGCCTTTGACACGCCTCCATATAAATATGCAAATTCATTTAAATATGCCCTGCACGTTAGGAATGTCGTCTTTGCTCTATTGCAAATCATGTCGAAACGTGGAAAAAAGAGGAACTTCACGGACTGTGAACTTTAGACACTTCTGAGTGACGTAGAGGGGCACAG
The DNA here is from genome assembly GCA_038048925.1 of Garcialebias charrua. Taxonomy (NCBI): domain Eukaryota; kingdom Metazoa; phylum Chordata; class Actinopteri; order Cyprinodontiformes; family Rivulidae; genus Garcialebias; species Garcialebias charrua. Next base: position 24,618 of record JBBPBX010009332.1, read on the forward strand.
AAAAAAGTTTTGTCTGGCACGCTCAGCGCACAACAAACCGTCCACTTTTAAATAAAAAGTTGACCCAGCTGTTTTAACATGCATTGATAGATCAGTGGTTAGCGTGCCCGCCTTTCGTCCTGAAGGTCATGAGTTAGACTCCCGCATGGTACAACGTTTATTTTTTTAAAAATTCATTCCAGATTTAAAGAACACAAGAAAACTGTTTAGAATGAACAACATGAAATGAAGGCAAAAGGGGATTTCTCGTGGTTTTTTTGTTAATAGTTTTCTTGTGTTCTTTAAATCTGGAATGAATTAAAAATAAAGACAAACGTTGTTTTCATTTAAATATACCCTGCAACAGAGAAATATCGTCTTGTCCCATCATGCATCACGTTCTTCAACTGCTAAAACAGCTAAGAATGAACAAAAAACAAGAATTTAAGCTGTGCAGAACTATTCAGTCTTTCTGTTTGTTATATTTTTTGCAGGTTGTATTCTGATTGCGTCCATGTGGCTAATTGTTCATCATGTGTGTTTGGGTGGAAATAATCATTATTCCCACCATGAACAGTTTCCAGAATCGCCTGTAGGTGTCGCCAAAGGAACACAAACCACAGAAACGTGCCTACGCCAAGCCTGGAGCTGGCGTGAAAATGTACTTGGATGCGCACATATTCACGTTCAGTTCAGTTTTGATACATACGGGGTTTTGCGTGGATAGTGACGTACGCACGGTTTTTGTGCGCACGCACGGTTGATACATGAGGCCCCAGGTCCTTTGATAAGGGCTGTTAGGTCCCTGTACGACCGGTGTCAGAGCTTGGTCCGCATTGCCGGCAGTAAGTCAGGCTCGTTTCCGGTGAGAGTTGGACTCCGCCAAGGTTGCCCTTTGTCACCGATTCTGTTCATAACTTTTATGGACAGAATTTCTAGGCGCAGCCAAGGTGTTGAGAGGATCCGTTTTGGTGACCTTAGAATCGCTTCTCTGTTTTTTGCAGATGATGTGGTCCTACTGGCTTCATCAGTTCGTGATTTACAACTTTCACTGGAGCGGTTTGCAGCCGAGTGTGATGCGGCCGGGATGAGGATCAGTTCCTCCAAATCCGAGGCCATGGTCTTGAGCCGGAAAAGGGTAGCATGCCCTCTCCGGGTCGGGGAGGAGGTCCTGCCCCAAGTGGAGGAGTTTAAGTATCTCGGGATCTTGTTCACGAATGAGGGAAAACTGGAGCGTGAGATCGATAGGCGGATAGGTGCAGCGTCCGCAGTGAAGCGGGCGCTGTACCGGTCTGTCGTGGTGAAGAGAGAGCTGAGTCAAAAGGCAAAGCTCTCAATTTACCGATCGATCTACGTTCCCACCCTCATCTATGGTCATGAGCTTTGGGTTATGACCGAAAGAACAAGATCTCGGATACAAGCGGCTGAAATGAGTTTTCTCCGCAGGGTGGCTGGACTCTCCCTTAGAGATAGGGTGAGAAGCTCAGTCATCCGGGAGGGACTCGGAGTAGAGCCGCTGCTTCTCCACATCGAGAGGAGCCAGTTGAGGTGGCTCGGGCATCTGGTTAGGATGCCTCCTGGACGCCTCCCTGGTGAGGTGTTCCGGGCATGTCCCACCGGGAGGAGACCCAGAGGAAGACCCAGGACACGCTGGAGGGACTATGTTTCTCGGCTGGCCTGGGAACGCCTTGGGATTCCCCCAGAGGAGCTGCTCCAAGTGGCTGGGGAGAGGGAAGTCTGGGCCTCCCTACTTAGGCTGCTACCCCCGCGACCCGACCCCGGATAAGCGGAAGAAGATGGATGGATGGATGGATAATACTATAATTAAAGTTGAACCATGCAAATTTGTTTGGAACGAACAAGTGGACCTTTGTGCCTCTTGGTCCCACTGAAGTAGCTCTCAGTCTCAAAAAGTTTGGTGACCCCTGCATTAAAGTATTTCTTCTCCTTGAAAACTGTTTTCTTTTTAAGCTTTAAAATTTTGGGAAGGTGTGGTACCAGATTATCAGTGACACTTTTTATAAGAGTAATGAGTGTCGCTACTGATTAATAGTAGTACAGTATTAAGACTACTAAACACATGCCATTTAGGGACAGACACAGACTGCAGCGCATTGTGCGCTCTGCTGAGAAGGTAATCGGCTGTAGACTCCCATCTCTCCATGACCTGTACGTCTCCAGGACTGTGAGGCGAGCAGGTCGGATCACAGCTGACCCTTCTCACCCTGCATACGGTCTGTTCGAACCACTCCCCTCAGGCAGGAGGCTTCGGTCAATTGGGACCAGAACCTCCCGCCATAAAAACAGTTTCTTCCCCTCTGCTGTCAGACTCTTGAACACTCATAACCATGCTACCTCATAACTTGCCTTGGTCGCTGTATTTTGTATTTGTTCTTTGTATTTTGATTGGGAATCACTGTATCACTGTATTTTGATTGCACCACTCTAATTGCGCTGTTTCTTAGTAGTTTTTGTTCACTGAATATTGTATTGATTGTATTGATGTTTTATGGTTTATGTTTTTTGTGTCTTATGTTTTTATATTTTATGCACCGTTATGCCGAAGCAAATTCCTAGTCTGTGAATCCTGTTCATTGACAATGGCGATAATAAACTGAATCTGAATCTGAATCTGAATCTGATTATTCTGCATAGTATATTCATGCAGTTTGGATAAACGTCCCTCTGTACATTTTGCATTACATTTCACTGTAACTTTGCCGACCCCCCCCAAAATTGCTCTTAAAAAATTTCCCTGTTTATGGTCCCCCCCAATAATGAGATGAAATCTACGCCCTTGGGCACAGCAGTGGAAAAGTACAGCGGTGGAGGCCTTACTGTAAACGCTCTGGACCGAGGTGGACGGCGGTTTTACGTTGTAAACGGAATACGGCGGATGGACCGAGGAGGACGGCGTCACCAGCATCCCTGTAGGCAATTAACTATTTTTGTCCTTCATTATGGTTCCCAAATGTATGTGTTTTTTGATAATTATGTAGGGTACCGTGTTAGGATCGGCTAAGTGCTTGGTAATACAGTACTGTAGGTAATCCCCGACTTACGAGCGAGTTCCTTTCCAATGACTGTCTCGTAAGATGAAAATCTCGTAAATCGGGGACTACCTTTATATAACACATGAGCCGCCACTGAACACGTACATGTAGATAATGAAGTTACCAAGCGCTTCGCCTATCCTAACACAGCTATATAATTCTTACCCCCAAAAAAACAGTACTGTACAGGTACATAACACATAAATAAAAATATAATTTCTTACTTTGAGCTGATCAAGCTGCCCACGTTAGCTGTTGTTAGCCCTCGCCATTAGGCCTGCACTCGTTAGCATGTAGCACATCCAAAAAAGGCTGTCAGAGCTGCTTCTCCACGTTAGCTGGGTGTCCATCCGACCTCTTAGGCTGCTAGGCGGACATCGAGGCGAGCTCCCGGCCGCCGCCCGTTGGTTCAGTGTCTCCGGTGGGGGTCCGCTTTAGCATGTTAGCCTTAGCTCATACCATGAGCTGCTGGTGTCGCGCAGCGCGGTGGGAGCAATCGGCGGAGAGATCGCGGCTGCTGCTCCAGGCCTGAGACATCCACAGAGTTCAGCGAGTGTTTCCAGCTAATTTATCCGTATGAGGCAACCTCTGATCGGACACACGTTCCTCCAAGCTGCCGATACTCGCGGACCTCCCTTGACCGCACTTGGGGACCGTAAAATTGCGGACACAGACGCATTTCCGGAAACGACCGGAAGTTGCTCAAATACGCTTAAAATTGTAATAATAATAATTATACTTTATTTATAAAGCCATTTAAAACAACCACAGCTGCAACAAAGTGCTGTACACATGAAATTAAAGGGATTGTGACATGATGTTGGAAATTTTCACATTTGTCACAACATATATATCTTATATCATTCAGCTCTGGTCGTTTTTGCAAAATAAATTATAAATATATTAAAATTTCATTCCAAGTTATGGTAATTTATTCTCTGGGACACGCCCCTAAAAACCTGTGCATTTCCGCAATACGTCATCGTGACGTACCCGTGGGCACTGGGCATAAGGCAGAGCCTTGCCCATTTGTCTGGTGTTTTAACTGCTTGCCATACAGATTCTTTTTCTGAAAGATCGCCTATATTTTTTTTGTGTAACTTGAAAAATGCCGTCACGTTGTAGTGCATTTGGGTGTTCTAATATCGCTAGTGAACAAGAGAGCATTCACAAATTCCCAAAAGATGAGAAACTTTGCCTAGAATGGACAACACAAGTACTGTACAGAGAACGAGGGATCGATGGTGTCCTACCAAAGAGTCGTACGTCTGCAGCGACCATCTTACTGCTGATCAGGTAACATCTGTAATTTTTTTTTATTCATGGAGGGTTTATTAATGAGAGTTTTGGATGATTTACTGTCTTAAAATTATAAATCTCAAACGCGACCGGGCCTTGCTGTTAGCTTAGCGTTAGCACAACAACAAAGAACCACATCACGAAATTAACCCCACTTAGCAACTGTTTATGAAATAAACCATGTCTAAATCACTTTTCCATTAATCGAGTGTACAATAACTGTATTTGATTAATAATAACCCTTCGATTGCTTTAATACATTGAAGTACTAAGAATAAGTTGTTTGTTCGTTGCTATCAAACTAGCCGACATCAGTACACCCACGTAGCTTGTTATGTATTTTCAAACGATGTCTGCGCGATAACGTAACATCAGTAAGTTTATTAATTCCGTGAGGGTTTATTAATGAGAGTTTTGGACGATTGACTGTCTTAAAATGATAAATCTGCTAGGAAGAATGATAAATAAACCCACATGAACCTCCAGCACGTTTTTTTTAAAGCTGCATTGTGTATTAAAAAGTTTTCCATTGATAGAGCATAAAATAAAATGATTAGAGCAAGATTAAAACTTCATCCATCCATCCATTTTCTTCCGCTTATCGGTCGGGTCGCGGGGGTAGCAGCCTAAGTAGGGAGGCCCAGACTTCCCTCTCCCCAGCCACTTGGAGCAGCTCCTCTGGGGGAATCCCAAGGCGTTCCCAGGCCAGCCGAGAAACATAGTCCCTCCAGTGTGTCCTGGGTCTTCCTCTGGGTCTCCTCCCGGTGGGACATGCCCGGAACACCTCACCAGGGAGGCGTCCAGGAGGCATCCTAACCAGATGCCCGAGCCACCTCAACTGGCTCCTCTCGATGTGGAGAAGATTAAAACTTCTACTGCTTATATTGACAAAAGTTACTTTATTTTGACAAAACAAACCCATAAAATTATTTGTTGTCAGACTCAACCTTATGAAAAGCACTGTCAATTTTCTTATTTACTCATTTCATAAATGCAAATTAAATCATGGGATCTAATCAATTCATGAAGGATCTCCCAATCGCCTCCCTTTGTCATCCAGCCTTCGACTGAAGACCTACTCTAAAAAAAACGAAGATGGCCAGAACATGTCCAGCATGCCAGGTCGTCCTCACCCGAAGCTTCGAATTGCACCAAATCTCCGAGGGATGCCTGGGCCCCCAGCACGCCGAACTCGACAACCCCTGTTGCATTTGCCGCCTCCTGCCCGCCAGAGAGAGGGAGCGCCGTGCACCTGGTGATGAGCGTCTGAGATCTGGGAGAGCTGTGCTGCATGTTTCATGGCAAGATATAGGTAAACCAAAACTACTTCTTCTTTCGGCTTTTCCCTTTTCAGGGGTCGCCACGGCGAGTCATCCTCCTCCACCTCACTGTCCTCTGCATCCTCTGTCCTCACTCCAACTACCTTCATGTCCTCTCTAACTGCATCCATATATCTCCTCTTTGGCTTTCCTTTGTGTCTTTTTCCTGGCAGCTGCATTTCTAACATCCTTCTACCAATATACCCACATGTCCAAACCATCTCAGTCTGGCCTCCCTGACTTTATCTCCCAGTTGTTCAACTGTTGTTCAAATTGCAATTAAAACTTGCTAAATAGTAAAACAAAACAAAAAATGTAAATCGTGATTCTGAAATATATAATTTTTATTTCTCTTTTCTTAGAATTCTCAAACCCCACAAACAAGTTAAAATTCAAGATCTGTCAGAGTACAAGTTTAAGAAAGGGCACAATCAACAAAGGTATTTTGAAAAATAATGTTTTTTTGTTTGTTTGTTTGTTGTTTGCCTTTGACAGGCTATGTGGAAGCTGTTAGGAAGGAGGTAATTGCTCTCTGCGCAGGTGAATCAGATGACCAGCCTGGAGATGCCACCTCCACTCAGCATCCAGATATTTACACAGCAGTTCCAGAGTGACGTTCCAGATACCAGAAATCATTCAACATGGGACACTTGAAGCCAGTGTACACTCCTGCTGCTGGAAAAGTGTGGTGGATCTTAGTCACAACACATGATCGAAGTGGAACTCTGTAGAACTCTGTAAAATAAAGAAGTTTCAGTTTATTTTGTACAGATTCATACATTTCTGATACTTTTTTTTTAGTTTTTAATAAATTTAAATTAGAAAAAACTCAATTGTCACACAGATAATTTTTTGGTGTCATTAAATTTTGTAAAATGTGTAAATTGTCAATGTACCATTTGTTTAACATCTTAAAAATAATGTAGTATATGTGGTTCAACTTTTCTTTTCATTAAAAACCAATAAATTACATAATATTTATTTTTATATGTAAATTATAAAGATATATTTATATGGTAAAAAAAAGGCGTTCAATACAAAAACAACTGGACTTTATTTGTAACAGAAAACGTTTCGCTCTCTATCCATACGGCTTTCTCAATTCAATTGGATAGAGGGTGAAACATTTTCTGTAACAAATAAAGTCCAGTTGTTTCTGTATTGAACGCTGTTTTTTGATTTTAGGATGTCCTGGACGACTGAGAATCTCCACCAGCATATATAATGTTGTGATTATATCAGATTGTTGCTTTATTTACAGTGGAGAAATATTTATAAAACAATACAATTGTTTTGTGTTTTCATTGAATTCAAAATATTTTTATGATAAAACTAGGCTGTAAGTAAGTAAGTAAGCAGTAATCATTAAATGCACTGATGTAATTCAGACATAATTTCAGTGAAAATTCATTTTTGAAGTGATAATTCATAAATATACTCTCAAGATATAGTGAACATTCAGTACATGCACATTACATCTGTGGAAATAAGAATGTTTTTCATGTTAAAATAAACGTTAAAAAAGTACAGATACTTCAAAGGTACTCATATTTTTAAACTATAATTTATGTTGAATAATTATTAGATACATTAATTAATCTCCTTCACATTCCGAGAACCAAATTAAGGACCATGGGTGACCAGGCTTTCAGTGTGGCTGCCCCCCGCCTGTGGAACTCTCTTCCTGACTGTCTGAGAGCCCCACAGTCTGTGGTTGACTTTAAGAGCGGCTTGAAGACCTTTCTTTTCAACCGAGCATACTCTACCTCCTCATGATTCTACTTTTGATCTTAGCTGATACTGTTATTGATTTTATTTGTTTTATTGTTTGTTTTATTGACATTTAATTCTGTTGCACTTTGTAGCACTTTGAGATTTTCATTAATGAAAAGTGCGTTATAAATTGAATTCATTATTATTATTATTATTAATTAAAAAATTACCAATCAGTGCTCTGTAAACGAGATAGATCGGGTTCCATGACGTTTCCTGCCTAAAATCCTCCCTCCTCTGCAGTCTCGGTTCAAACTCACTTCCTGAACGGTAAGGTTCATATAAATACGGCTGAATACCTAAATTAAAACCTGCTGGCTCTTGTTCATCACCAGAACTAACTTCACCGTCCAAAACTGAAGACAAATCGCTTAGATCAACACTAGAAATGCTGCACTCGACATGCTCCGCCATTGATACTTACATATATTTACATGCGCGTTGGAGCAGCGGCTTCCCACGGGCACGTCACAATGACGTTTTGCGGAAGTGCGCTGATTTTTAGGGGCGTGTCCTAGAGAAAAAAACGACCATAACTTGAAATTAAATTTTAATATATTTATAATTTATTTTGCAAAAACGAACAGAGCTGAATGATATAAGATATATATGTTGTGACAAATATGCAAATTTCCAACATCATGTCACAATCCCTTTAAGAACATTTTTTTTCTTCATATTTTTATTAAATATGATAACCTCGTAAATCCTGAACCTCGTAGGTCGACCCCTCATAAGCCGGGGATTACCTGTGCATGTATATGGTGCAGTATGTACGTATATTTTGACTTACGTCAAAAATCGGTTTACGATACCACGTAGGAACTGATCTATGTCGTAAGTCGAGGACTACCTGTATATATGTATGTATGTATGTATGTATGTATGTATGTATGTATGTATGTATGTATGTATGTATGTATGTATGTATGTATGTATGTATGTATGTATGTATGTACTGTATGTATGTATGTGTGTGTGTGTGTGTGTGTGTGCGTGTGTGTGTGTATGTGTGTGTGTGTGTGTGTGTGTGTATGTATGTATGTATGTAAACTAGCTACTACTTTCTACTTGTACTACTATTCCTACTTCACAGTTTTTCACTTATCACGGGGCTTCAGGGTACGGATCCCCCACGACAAACGAGGGACTACTCTATATCATGTTTTAATGAAAACTAAACTGGAAAACTGCTAAAAGTACAATTAGTGGTTCGTTCGAGCTAAATATTTCTCAAGATTGCCGTATTTTGGTCCAAGTTACTAGGAATCCTTTCAGAGGACACCGGGAGCCACAGGTTGCAGACCCCTGAACCTAAACTCTGAACTCAGGATATTTTGAACTCAAACTTTCTTATTTGCCTCTCATTGTTTTATCCACACCGTTAGTAAAATTAATGCTGGAGCTTTCGTCTGACTGACCAGAACATTCTGGGTCCCGGTGTAGGGAAACAAACTGTTTCCTGGATCTGTTAGCAGTCGCCCAGCAACAGGTTTTGAAATTGGATGTGAATTGCTCTGGTTAGCTTTGTACCCCTGCGGTGAGCGCGGTATGCGCCACATGCTACGTGGAGGCAGGATGAACTTGGAAAGTGTGTACAAGTAAACTGGTGTCGTGTTGTAAAACTGCAAGGAAAAATGAAACCGAACCCTGAAACAGATAGAGCTGCTGCAGAACGGCCCGTAAAGGTGTAATGGAATCACACGAAGGTGTGATTCTATTCCATTCCATTCTCATTCCTGTTAGCAGATGCTGAGATTTGTTTACTCTGCAAGCAACAAAGTGATGACAAACCAATACTGGTACACAAAAAATTACAAGTCTAAATGAGAAGTAACAATCATTTATTATTCCATATAACCGATCGAGACCGTTACCAAGCAGCCTTAACAAAAACCAAGAGAGAAGCAGTGAAATTCAGCTAGGGCTGTCCCTGACTCAGAAAGGTTGTTCCTACAGGAAGCTGCCGAGTTAGAGAGGTAGTTAAATTAAGAGCTGTAGCATCATGTGGAGCGCAGAGAGATCTCCATAATGTTCAGTCAGAGTCCAACCTGAAGGAAATGAAACAGCAAAGGTTTTGAAATAAACATGCCGGACATCATTGTAAGAAACTAACCCAAACTGAAAACGATTCAGTCAGTTTGTTGTTCTTGTTTGGGAACAGATGAAGGAGGTGAAAAATGAGAAACAGAAACTCTTTAATGAAGGGTCGAAGTGTAAAACTCAAATTACAGGTGGTCCCCGACTTACGACGGCCTCGACTTACGACGTTCCGGACTTACGAATGCGCTTATGAACAGTACTGTTGTACAGTATACAGCACTGGTATGTGTTTAATACTTTTAATAAAGTTCTGTTTATGAACCAGTATGTAAATGGTAAAATGGTAAATGGAGCTTATTTATATAGTGCTTTCCAGCCCCCTGTGAGGGACCCCAAAGCGCTTTACAATACCAGCCATCCACCCTTTCATACACACATTCATACACCGGTAGCGGCGACTGCCATGCAAGGCGCCTTCCAGTCCTACCGGGAGCAACTCGGGGTTAAGTGTCTTGCCCAGGGACACAACGACACATGGTGTGAGGAACCGGGATTCGAACCCCCAACCTTCAGATCGGGGGACGACTGCCATTACCACTACACCACGGCCGCCCACAGCCCGCCATGTACGCTTGTTCAGTCTCATGTTGATAAACGGGTGTGCGGCGCAGCGTTAGCATATATTTTCCGACTTGTGACCAAAAATCCGGACTTACGAACGCCACGTGTAACGCGTTCCAACTTACGAATTTTCGAGTTACGAACGGTGCGTAGAAACGGAACTCTTTCGTAAGTCGGGGACCACCTGTACTGTTAACACTTCTGGACAACAATTCAAACTGATTCAGTAATGATCCTTGAGCTTAACAGTCTTGTTAATGTGAGGATTGTGCAATGTTTTTATTATTTTCTGATATATCTTTGGTGTGTTTAGTACGGAGCCCCCGAGGGGACATGGGGGAATTTTTTTTTCTTTGCGTGCGCACGCAAAAGGTTTTGCGTTCGCACGTAATATAGTGTTATCTCACAGATAACAGCACACACCTGTTGAGGTTCATGCAGGAGTTTGTGACTTGGAGCTATATAAATAAACTGACTTAAATTGAAATTTGAAATCAGCCTTAAATATAAGGATGTCCAGTGTGTGCTGCAGTGGTAACAGTCATTTTATGTTGTATATTCCACGTTCACGCTCCGTGGATTCACCTGTCACTTCCCAGGGGTGTAGCCAGAATTTTATGAGGGGCGATTCCTTTAAAATAAATGTAAACCTCAAGAGACAGACACGTCCTGGTAGCTCACTGGAAAAGCATTGCGCCGGTAGCTGCTCCAAACCTTATCCAGACCTAGTGGGTTCGATTCCCACATGGTATAACTTTTTTTTTTTTTTTTTAGATTATTTATTCATTCCAGATTAAAAAAACACAAGAAAACTATTTACAAAACAACAAGAAATATAACAATACATGAAATGAAAGGAAGCAGAAGAAGAAAATAATAAAAGTGTTGCTCCTCTGAATTTGAACTGAACAAAATGGTGGCAATTCTGCTTCCTTTCATTTCATGTATTATATTTCTTGTTGTTTTGTAAATCGAGGCGATTCTGGTCCACCATCCGGCGTCTCAGGGGGGGAAAGCGGTACGCGACCAACACCATTTATGGTGGGGATGGCGTGCTGTTGACCTCAACTCGGGATGTTGTGAGTCGGTGGGCGGAATACTTCGAAGACCTCCTCAATCCTACTGGCACGTCTTCCACTGAGGAAGCGGAGCCTGGGGACTTTGGGTCGGGCTCTCCAATCTCTGGTGCTGAGGTCACCGAGGTGGTTAAAAAGCTCCGCGGTGGCAGGGCTCCGGGGGTGGATGAGATTCGCCCTGAGTTCCTTAGGGCTCTGGATGTTGTGGGGTTGTGTTGGCTTACGCGACTCTGCAATATCGCGTGGACATCGGGGGCAGTTCCCTTGGATTGGCAGACTGGGGTGGTGGTTCCCCTATTCAAAAAGGGGGACCGTAGGGTGTGTTCCAACTATAGGGGGATCACACTCTTAAGCCTCCCTGGTAAGGTCTATTCAGGGGTTCTGGAGAGGAGGGTCCGTCGGATAGTCGAACCTCGGATTCAGGAGGAGCAGTGTGGTTTTCGTGCTGGTCGTGGAACACTGGACCAGCTCTACACCCTCAGCAGGGTCCTGGAGGGCGCGTGGGAGTTTGCCCAACCAGTTTACATGTGCTTTGTGGACTTGGAAAAGGCATTCGACCGCGTCCCTCGGGGGGTTCTGTGGGGGGTACTCCGGGAGTATGGGGTACCAGGCCCATTGATATGGGCTGTTAGGTCCCTGTACGACCGGTGTCAGAGCTTGGTCCGCATTGCCGGCAGTAAGTCAGGCTCGTTTCCAGTGAGAGTTGGACTCCGCCAAGGTTGCCCTTTGTCACCGATTCTGTTCATAACTTTTATGGACAGAATTTCTAGGCGCAGCCAAGGTGTTGAGAGGATCCGTTTTGGTGGCCTTAGAATCGCTTCTCTGTTTTTTGCAGATGATGTGGTCCTATTGGCTTCATCAGATCGTGATCTACAGCTTTCGCTGGAGCGGTTTGCAGCCGAGTGTGATGCGGCCGGGATGAGGATCAGTTCCTCCAAATCCGAGGCCATGGTCTTGAGCCGGAAAAGGGTAGCATGCCCTCTCCGGGTCGGGGAGGAGGTCCTGCCCCAAGTGGAGGAGTTTAAGTATCTCGGGGTCTTGTTCACGAATGAGGGAAAACTGGAGCGTGAGATCGATAGGCGGATAGGTGCAGCATCCGCAGTGAAGCGGGCGCTGTACCGGTCTGTCGTGGTGAAGAGAGAGCTGAGTCGAAAGGCAAAGCTCTCAATTTACCGATCGATCTACGTTCCCACCCTCATCTATGGTCATGAGCTTTGGGTTGTGACCGAAAGAACGAGATCTCGGATACAAGCGGCTGAAATGAGTTTTCTCCGCAGGGTGTCTGGACTCTCCCTTAGAGATAGGGTGAGAAGCTCAGTCATCCGGGAGGGACTCGGAGTAGAGCCGCTGCTTCTCCACATCGAGAGGAGCCAGTTGAGGTGGCTCGGGCATCTGGTTAGGATGCCTCCTGGACGCCTCCCTGGTGAGGTGTTCCGGGCATGTCCCACCGGGAGGAGACCCAGAGGAAGACCCAGGACACGCTGGAGGGACTATGTTTCTCGGCTGGCCTGGGAACGCCTTGGGATTCCCCCAGAGGAGCTGCTCCATGTGGCTGGGGAGAGGGAAGTCTGGGCCTCCCTACTTAGGCTGCTACCCCCGCGACCCGACCCCGGATAAGCGGACGAAAATGGATGGATGGATGGACACCCAGATAATAAACCATTGCAATAGGCCAGTCTAGACGTGACAAATGCATGTACCAGTTTTTCTGCATCATTTTTAGATGAGATGTTTCTGATATTACGTGAACTGGAGGTCAGATTAATGCCACCCAAGGAGGGCAAAAGACTGAAACGTTCATTCCCAAGATGCTCAGTTCCAAAAACTAAAATTTCAGTCTTGTCTGTGTTCAAAGGCAAACAATTTAGGGTCATCCCGGTGTTTATGTCTTTAAGACATGCTTGTAGTCTAAGTAGCTGATTGAAATATGGAAATATGGAAAGTTGCCATTATTAAATCATTGAGTTTCCTGGACAAATATAACTGTGTATCATCAGCATAACAATAACGTAACATAACATGAATAAGATAAAATGTGTCTAACAACATTTTACTTTCATATAAATGTCAACAACTATTTAAAAAGGAAACAGGATCCACAGAAAAAGTCTCTGAGAAGCTGAAAAGCACTTGATAAGGAAAAAATAATCCATCAACATGTAAACCAACCTTGAATCTCTCCATGTGATCATCAACATTGTCTGAACAGGAGAACAACTGATGGTGAGCGTACAAACACCCGTGCGAAGGACAAACATTAGAAGTCCCAGCACATAAATCAGTGATAGTGATCTGATGTTTAGTGAAAAACTAAAAGAAATATGGAAAGTTGCCATTATTAAATCATGAGCTGTACCTCTCGCTGCTCAGCCAGAGGCTTCAGTGTGATGATCAGCGAGCTCCATCAGTTGGAGAGCATCAGAAATACAGAGACGTGCAGACGAGGAAATCTTCAAGCTGAACAAGTTTATGTTTGCAGAAACGACACAAAGGGAAAATTTCTAATTGTGAAAATCACACAAAGACCCTCTTTAACCCTAAAATCTCAGGAACTGCAAAACACTCCGGGCTGAGAACCATTTCCATGTAAAAAAACAAAAACAAATCTGGTCCAGAATTTCATCAAAACAAAAATATTTCTGAATAATGTTGACTGAATTTACAGAACAGGTCATGTGTAAACATAATAAAAATCTATTTCCTCAGTTCAGGAACTCATATCTCAGTCACAATACAACTGATGTCTACATGCAGCAGGTGTTGTGTTTAGCTTTGTTTTCAGTTTGGATGGGGAAACAGATGAAAACACAACACCAGAGAGTTTGGGGATAATCTAAAAATGAACATTACAGTATTGTTGTCCGGCCAACATTTTGTCCCCCCATTACAGAGCAAAAAGGGGAAATTGGAAAATCTCTGTCTGTCCATCTGTCCCTCCGTCTGTGCCTGTTGTGTGCATGATAGCTTTAAAAAATAAGTGACACACTTAGGTGTAAGAAAGGCTCATAAAAATAAGCAACATGCTGATTTCTGTTTTGGTGTTGATTTCTGTTTTGGTGTGTGGCTGCAACTAGGTGTCAAAAATATCCCTAACAAACATTGGGTTGCCATGTTAAAAATTTAAGATGGCTGCCACCATATACAGGTAGTCCTCGACTTACGACGGAGATCCGTTCCTACGCGGCATCGTAAACCGAATTTCGACCTAAGTCGGAATATACGTACATACTGCACCATATACATGTACAGTAATGTATTACTAATGCTACGTTCAGACCGAACGCTTTTTGAGCGGCCAAAAAGCGCGAAACGCCTCAAAGTGAACGCACTGGACCCAGTGGTGTTCAGACCGGAACGTGAAGCGGCGGCGGCGGTGGTGGCGGGGTGTGGGAGGAGTTAGCAGAGCTTAAACTTGCTAAACGTGAAAAGTTCACAATTCAAAACTTACCCGATATCCCGACTTCCTCAATGGCAAACCGCCAGGCAAGGTCATTTTTATTTCTTTTAACTTTGCGGGTTGTTTCCGTGTCTCACAAACAATACGTCACACAGTTGCGCAATACCCGTCCCCTCGTTACCGCGTCACATAGCTGACTCTCCCTCTCTCCTCCCCCGACTCTCCCTGATTGGTTGACAGACGCGTTGAACGGTGAAATCTTCGGCAATTTCAAGGTGAGCTGTGGAGGCTGCCGCAGGCACCGTATGCACGGAAAACGCTCTGCCGCCCCTTCCGCACCGCTCAAAACGGACGTGACGCGACGCCCAACCCCTCGAGGCGCCTGGAGGCGCGTCCCCCATTGACTTTGCATGTAAACCGGCCGCTCCTGCAGCTCAAAACGCGTTCGGTCTGGACGTACCATAAGCACTTAGCCTATCCTAATACAGTGCACTACATATTTATCAAAAAACACACACATTTGGGAGCCATAATGAAGGGGAAAAAAACAGTTAGTAGCCTACTTGGATGCTGGTGACACCGTCCACCTCGGTCCATCCTCCGTATTCTCCATTCGTTTACGACGTAAAACCGCTTTCACAGTACAGTTTTGTTTTTTGAATGTCCAGAGGACCAGACTCAGCTTTTTTAGAGAGTACAGGGCAGTATTCCTCCGCCACTACGTTTACGCCGTAAAACCGGAAACTGCGTAACTCGGCTTTTCAATATATATACAGTATATATATATATATACAGTATATATATATATATATATATATATACACACACAGTATATATACAGTATATATACACTCTTTTCTATTTATTTATTTATTTGTTAAGTGTTAGGTTTCTTGATCTTGGACCTGAGTCCAAATTTCATACCATAAACATGCAAATGTGAGCTGGTATGACAATAAAAAAAATCCTTGAATCCTTGAATAATTTCTAACACGCCACAGACTGGATGTTAAAGTCTTTTTTAAGAAAACCAACACATGCATTATTACATAAAACCAGCCATCACCCAAAGCACACATATGCTGGATTAATACAATCACAACTGTTGAGATGCTAAAGAATTAGTACAAAACAATCTGACTTTCAAGTGGCTACCAAGGTGCGATTTTTAGCTTTGTCCACACGATGGTAGTCAAGGTCTTTCCTGAGAAAGTGTTTAAAACCTTCCAGCAATCCAGACCTGCTGTGGCGATCCCAATTTGACCTTTTGTAACAACTTTTTCCATTTCTGCAGTACAATTAGTTAGAAATGTAAAACACAGCTTTGAGAAACTTCAGGAAGAAAGCCAAAACCTAACATATAACCAGATTATTGCAGCCTACAGAAGAAATTAAAACTTGAAAGACCATCTGGTCCATACAAAATTAAAACCCCTAACTGCCCCGAAGATCAGAGGTGCCCCGGATTTTTTTTTTTTTTACCAGATAAAATGGGTACAAAACAAATTCAACAAAAAGGTCTTTGTCGCACCAAAAATATGTTGGTGAGACAATACCATGCTGACCAGATTCACACAGCACAGATATAACATTCAGAGGAAGAAAGAGACAAACTCCTCTGGTCCAGCATTTCATTTTACATGGGTGGAATGCAGTCAGCGCCACAGTACTGCTGGCCAATCCTACATGGTCTGTGGCCCAGAGAAGGAGAGCAGAGAGGGTCTGGATCCAGAACTTGGACACTACCGCACCCAAAAGGCTAAATCAAAGATAAAGAATTATTGATGTGATTTTATTTCCCTTTTTTTTGTAGGCATGACCAATGACCTTTAACCTTCTGCTCTTACACTAAATTTAACCCAGGATTCCATTGCCCAAACCTAATTCATACTTCAGGCACTGGACGAGGCAGCAGCTTTTTTCTTTTCGCTCCTTCCCTCCCCGTCCTTCCCCACCCTGCGCGGCTTCTTGTCTTGTCTGCAGCTCCTCAGGAAAGCACCTCGAACACAAATTGAGATGGATTGGGTTTCATGGGCGATCAATTCTATTGACAAGATTTTTTTCTACAAAAAGGCAAGGCACGGGGAAGCCGGCCTGTCCCCCGCAGACTCACCCGGGAGGATACATCATGGGTTCCTGGGGCGGATGGATGATCTTATGCCTGGTCCCCACCAAACTTGTCAGAACGCTCCTGCCGCCCCCTTTTGGCTGCTTGTCACGTTCCCACAAAGCCACTGAAGACCGTCTGATGACGCGCACTGGGGGGAGGCAGAGGGGAGGGGGTCTAGCTCGTTTTCCGGGTCAGTTGTTGTGTTACTGCAGCTCCGACAGTCTTTGGTGAGATTAAAACGTTTTTTGATGTTTGGGGTGATCAAACGCTGGAGTGGACAGCTGTAACTGGTTAAAATGCCAAGTTTCTTACCGGAGTTTGGTTCCAATTCATGGAGGCTCGATCGGGTAAGTTTAAAAAGTCAAAAAAAGTCCCGTTGTCGTTGTGTCATCACATAGCAGAGGCTCTCCCGACTGTTTGCTGGACGCGTCGAGCCACCAGAGATCGAATTTTATGACGTTGGCGGCTCGACGCGTAGGTTGCTTTGGACGCGCGCGTGCGTGGAAAGGAACTGCAGCGTGCCGTCGCGCCGCTTCAATCACTCAAAACGCGCCGCTTCACGGTTCGCCGCGACTCCACGCATCTCCCCACAGACTTTGAATGTAAACCGGCCGCTTCAGCCACCCGACACCGGTGCAGTGGGTACCCGGCATCAGTGCTCGGCGGAAGACGTGGAGAATTTGGATATAATTGGATTTATGATGGCAGGCGCTTTGCTTTTTGGCATTTGTGGAGCACTGGCCTATTGGAAAATGAGGAAGATTTCAGCAGGACTTAATGCCATGTCGAAGCTCCCGAGTCAGTGTGTAAGTCTGATCTGCGCCATGACCTCCATAAATCAGCTGTTTTACGAGTTAATCCAGAAGGTGGACACGATCTCTGAGGATCGCAGACTACCCGCACGGCTTGGGACTCAGGACGCTGTACTGGTCAACATCTGAGGGGTCATAGCTTGGATCAGTGAAAAGTTCCCGAATTGGAACTTGCTCTCTCTCTCTGAGGGAGCAAGAGAGCAATTTTTACGCAATTTTGCTCTGAGGGAGCAAGAGAGCAATTTTTAAGCAATTTTTACATTCCACCACATGTGGTGGAATGTAAAAATTGTCATTAATTATATTTTTACATTTAAGAAATAACATTTGCAACAATGTATATTTGAAATGAAAATGATTAATAAAAAACATAAAAAGAAATAATTTTAGGTATACAGTTTCGCAATCTTGTCTGGGGTCAAAGTTCAGAATAAGACCACTCCCATCTCTTCAGCGGGCGCAGCTACAAGCTAGCTTTACCTCCCAGAGAGGAAAATGGCAGAAAAACTTAAGAAAACACATGTTCATAGTGACTGGGAAGGTCATTCTCAGTGTTGAAACAAAAGTGTGTCTGTACCTCATTAGTGGCTGTGGCGACAGCAAAACACAACGTGGAGCAACACTTCATCAGCTAACACACTAGCTTCAATGCTAACTAGCCCCCTGGTGGCTCACAACAGACAAAAGAATGTCAGCGCAGCTTTGAGCAGGCAGATGTTTCTCATGAGACATTTTCAGGTGTGGAGCTCTTGAAAGAAGCAATGATGAAATATGTGAAAAATAATTTATTTAAAATGAGTAAAAGATGCGATGATTATTTAAAATGGTTTTATTTGTACAGCACTTTGTTGAAGCTGTGGTTGTTTTTAAGGGCTTTATAAATAAAGTATTATTATTAAAAATGCTGAGGATCAATACAAATGTCACATGATTCATTTTAAAATGTCACTGTTTATTATATTACATTACTGATATTTTCTATCAGCTAGAGTTAAGAGTTATTCTGAAGTGTTACAAATGTGTTCATTCCTACAAAACAGTTAATAAAATATTTATAAAATGCACTGACTTTCAAATGTTACAGATTGAGTTTAACTGTTTATATCAGTGTTTTATGTTTATATCAGTTAATAAGTCTTCCATTAAGCCCCCTTGTTTAGGACTTGAACCAATCTCAGCAGCTTTTGTGTGAAGGCAGGGGACACCCAGGACAGGTCTCCAGTCTGTCCCAGAGACACCCAGGACAGGTCTCCAGTCTATCCCAGAGACACCCAGGACAGGTCTCCAGTCCATCCCAGAGACAGACAAAAAGACAAACAACCATCCACACTCCCAGTCACAGCTAAGAACAATTTACAGTCACAAAGAAGAACCAAAAAATGATTCAAATTGAAGACTCAAGTTCTCGATTGAGAGTTTTAATCACTAATTATCAATAATAATTGATCATATTACCAAGCTAAATCCTTACTGATAATCATTGTGTGGAGTCTTTAGTAATACAGATCAGATCAGATGTGATCAGGCAGTCATATATTCATATGTATGTAGTAGACACGTACGGTCCACTAGTATGTAGGATGTGAAGGGGTTACCCTGCTCACAACCTTAATTACTTATTCAAGACTAGTTCAAGTTCAAGATAGTAATTGTTCATTTATTCACAGATTCTCTTCTTTTTGGGTTAAACATATTTTGTGTGGCCAAATGTGTGATGTAATGTGACATGAGACGTTATTATATTTGACCCATCAAGGAAATGCGGTCATTTATTTAACAGATCATTAAAACAACATCATACATGTACACTTGATTGGTTCTCATCAACTTTCCTATAAATTGACATCAACAGGTGGAAATCACACAAAGTAATTTCCACTAGCAGACAAATATTTAAGGAACAACAGATCAAGTTATGAGATGGTAATTAACTTATATCTGAAGGCACTTTTAACTTAATATTACTGGCAAAGAAAGGAAGGAAAGCGAGAAGTTGTCTAACTGAGTGAGTTCAACCAGGAATGACATTCTCCAGCTGACGTCAGCTAAACTACAGGTACGCTCTGGTAAACATCAAACAACTCGTTACCTTTTAAGACGGTCAGCCTAGGTTCCGGTAAAGAGAGTGCACCAGCCTTGGACGTAAAAAGGGTCCTTCGATCCGGTTACGTTCGAGCCGGTAAGCGTGTTTACACTTTCAGTGTCTCCTGGGTCCGCCTGATTGACTGAAGTAGCGGCAGTCCGGTTGACTTTCAAAATAAAATATTCCTCAGAAGGAATTTTTATTCAAAGTTTTTGAGCTTTAAGCTCGTTCGGATTTACAGCGAGCGTGCTGTGAACCCTTACTGAGGACGAGACCTTTGGCTCATGGTCAACGTCCAACAGCTAAAGAAAGTCTCATCTCAACTTTCCAACTCGACTGAAAAGTTCAAGGAAGTCAGAGCTTTTAAAAAGAGCTTGACTTCCTGATACTTACTCCTTCCCGATTGGGTAGCAACCAGGAAGTAGGAGGAGATTAGTGGAGGTCAGGTGAAGGTTTGTGGAAAGGAGGGGAAGAGAAGACAGATGCCAGCTTTATGATATAAACTGACTAAACTGTCTTAACACTTCTAAATAAATACTGAAAGATCATTCTGACATGTCCTTTGACTTGAACAGAGTCTTTGATTATCAAAATATTGAACACAATAATGATAATACAATAACAAAAGGTTATTCTTTTGATTATTTGAATTAGAACAAAAATAAAGTCTCTTGAAGGTTTTCCAAGAAAGAGATGTCTCACTGAAAGTTTTCAAAGAAATAGGTGTACCACTACATGTAAGTAAATATATTATTATTAGTAGTATAATTAAAGGTGAGCCGTGCAAATTTGTTTGTATCAAACAAGTAGCCCTCCGTGTCTCTTGGTCCCACTGAAGTAGCTCTCAGTCTCAAAAGGGTTGGCGACCCCTGGTCTAAGATATGAACTAAGAAAAATGTTAACTAAAAACACACTAAGCACTAGTAGCATAAAAACAATATGCCGAACAGCAGCATGAACATGAGCAGATGAGTACGAATGAACACAGCAACGAACTAGATCAGCAGAAACATGATGTGATTGATTTTTTTTTCACAGTGATTATTCTGGTTAGAAATTCATGAGTCTAACAGCTTCAGGGTAGAAGCTGTTCCTCAGTCTAGTTGTTCTACAATTAATGCTCCTCAACCTCCTGCCTGAGGGGAGCGGGGCAAAAAGTGTGTGTGCTGGGTGATTGGGGTCCTTCATGATGCAGGTGGCCCTCTTTCTGCATCTGGAGGTGTAAATGTCTGTGATGGTGGGGAGACTGTCTCCAACATCTTCTGTGCAGCCTTCACCACTCTCTGCAGAGCTTTCCTCTCTTCAACTGTGCAGCCTCCATGCCACACGTTGATGCTGGAGCACAGGATGCTCTCCACTGCACACCTGTAGAAGGAGGTGAGGACTGAAAAGTGTGCCTTTCATTTGCAAATCAAGGTCCATGGGTTTGGAGGAAGGAGGGTGAGGAACAGAGCCATACTGCTTGAGGTCCAGTGTGAAATATCCACAGTCAGTCATGCCATATATA
>JBBPBX010009333.1:36116-52988 GCA_038048925.1 Garcialebias charrua
TGGAGCAACCATCAAATCAGCTTCATTTCAGTGTGTTGCCCCGGCGAAACACAGCTAATTTGACCATTGAAGTGCATTTAGTAAGTAAAAATTCAACTGAGACACACCTTTACTATGTGGAGCAAACAAATAATTGTTTTAGGTGCTTATCTTATTAAATTTCAAAGAAACACACAACTAGTTGTTCCTCTGCCTGTTCCCTCAGCTACGAATCAGCTTTTGAAATGCAGCTGATTTGACTGTCGAAGTGCATTTATTAAGCAAAAGTTAGACTGAGACACACCTTTACTATAATTTCGAGCAAACAAACTAATAATTTTTAAGTGTTAATCTTGTAAAATTCTTGTTAAAATCCTCCTGTGCACTCTCCCATGGAAGCCAATCGAGTTGTGGCACATCGGCCCACATTTACAGGTTGTCAGCGATGGCACGTAAGAATCACAACGCGTCAGTGGTGACACGAAGCGACGTATACGCCGATGCAAAGTATACGGTGAAGCGACATATACGGCGAAGCAATGTGTTCATGGATTTTTCCATTTTGTTAGTCATATTTGGACTGATGCGACTTATAGGGTGGTGCAACATGTACAGCGGAAGATACAGTATACAGGTAGTCCCCGCCTTACGAGCGAGTTCCGTTACAACGAGTTGCTCGTAACACGAAAATTCGTAAGTTGGAACACGAAGCACGTGTTCTCGTAAGTCCGGATTTTCGCTCGTAAGTTGGAACATTTATGCTAGCGCTACTACGAACACTCGTTTTTCATCAAAAACATTCATATTAGTTCATAAACATGGTCGGAAACGTGTTTCCAAACGGTTAGCTAACACACTTTCATCTAAAAACACAAAAAAGTGCTGTATTTTTTACAAATTTACTTCTCGTTCGCCAGCTCGTAAGTCCGGATGCTCGTAGGTCAGAGCGCTCGTAAGTCGGGGACTACCTGTAAGCTGAAGCGA
The DNA here is from genome assembly GCA_038048925.1 of Garcialebias charrua. Classification (NCBI taxonomy): domain Eukaryota; kingdom Metazoa; phylum Chordata; class Actinopteri; order Cyprinodontiformes; family Rivulidae; genus Garcialebias; species Garcialebias charrua. The sequence goes on from JBBPBX010009333.1 coordinate 37,080, forward strand.
TTTATATGTTTTTTTCCTCTTCATGATGCTTTTTTGACTGATGTGACTTATACTCCAGAAAATATGTTAGATGCTAGATCCAAAACCTATGCAGACCAACTGTTTATTTGCTTTTTCTCATAAATGTCCATTCTTTGAATAATTAGACTGATACAGCTGCAGTCACACATTTAGCTCAAAATAAAGACAGCTATATATTAAATCTTCCATCTGTAGACTTTTATCCTTTCATCACATCGACAGGCAGAATGTGCAGCAGCTTCATTTCAGCTCTAAAAGTGTTTCATTGTTTTTATCTCGTGTGCTCTGTCAGATGTTGACTAAAGTTGTTTTTATCTCTCATGTGTTTCAGCTGGTACGGGACAACGCAGATCTTCGCTGTGAGCTTCCGAAACTAGAGAAACGTCTTCGCTCTACAGCTGAGCGAGTTAAAGCGTTGGAGGGTGCACTGAAGGAAGCAAAGGAAGGAGCCCTAAATGACAGGCATCGCTACCAACTGGAGGTGGAGAGGATCAAAGATGTGATGAGGGCTCGCTATCCCTTCCGTCGTCCGCACGCTGCACAGATAGGTGACAGAAACTCCTGAATGGTTAAAAAAAATTAACCTCTGCGAGTGATACATCACTACTGCTGCATAGCATGTTTCTTTAAAACCTAGTAAATATATTTTTTTTACATAGGGTTGCTGCCTTTTTCCTCTGAAATAAAATAAGTCAGAGTCAGAGTCAGAGTCAGAGTCAGAGAGTCTTTATTGTCATTTGCACCGCATGTGGTACATGTGATGAAAACGAGATTATGTACACGGGGTCCCAGTTACATCCAACAACAAATGCAAGAGAAAAACAGTAATAACATCTAGAATTAACTAAGAAAAACATCAACTAGTAATACACTAAGCCTAATATAGTGGAAATAAACAGCAGCACGAACATGAGTCTGTATGAGCAGATGGTCACAGATGAACACAGCAACAAGAAAACAGATCAGCATCAGCATGATGTGATATTTTGCAGTGTTATTATTTATTTATTCATGAGTCTAACAGCCTCAGGGTAGAAGCTGTTCCTCAGTCTAGTGGTTCTACATTTGATGCTCCTCAACCTCCGTCCTGAGGGGAGTGGGGCAAAGAGTGAGTGTGCTGGGTGAGTGAGGTCTTTCATGATGCAGGTGGCTCTTTTCCTGCATCTGGAGGTGTAAATGTCTGTGATGGTGGGGAGACTGACTCCAACAGACTTCTGTGCAGCCTTCACCACTCTCTGTAGAGTACTATAAGAGTACTATAGTTAGATTTATAGAAACTGAAAAATGTGTAAACAGAAACTGGTTTGTGTAACGTGGTCGTGTGCGTAAAATTCAAGATTAAAAGAGAGGAAATGTCAAATCAAGGCAAAAACAGGACATGAATTTGATTAAGTCATTATGGATGTCATTTTACTTTTTTAGTTTTTTTATTATTTGAGTGCACAACACTTCAGTAAAAAAAACGTTTGAGTGCACAACATCCTTTTTTTTTTTTTTTACTTAATTCCTTTAGAATTGGATGCACGCGTTTGAATTTATTATAGCTTTTCTCTAAGCCACGCAGGGTCAGATTTAAACATGACATTTCTAATGAACTGCGTGCATACACCCTAAATAATATTTGACTAAATGTTCCTCAGTAAGGTTTACCTTAACCACACCTTTATTGTGGCCATCAACAAGCTTCTGGCACCTCTCCACTTGGCATAATTGTTACAAATCCTTTATATCTATTGGTTTCTTGGCACAGACCTGGTTTTAAGCCTAATCCATACATTTTTGACAGGGTTAATGTCGAAGCTTAGAGAGCGCTATGTCAGAGGCATAATGCCAACCAGCTTTACCCAATCAGAAACCAATGTTGATGTGTGTTTAGAATAATGGTTCTGCTGGACACCCACCTGTGTCCAGGTTTCAGCTGTCCAGCTGTTGATGCAGTTTCTGAAAGCCCCACCTCGACTCCTCCAGACTTACTGCACTTCTCATCTTGGAGGCCAAACAGTCTTGTTTTGCCTTAAAACTTATCTCCAGGTTGGATTTGACTTTGTAGGCAGCTGCAAATTTTAGTTGAGCTTGAAGGCGACATTTTAGGAGCAGAGGTTTCTTTCTCGATCGGCAGCCTCTCTGTCCACAGTGATGTGAGATGTGCTTCACCGTGGGGTGTGACACTGGTGTGCCAGCTCGTAACAGGCTTGAGCCTTAATTGTTCCTGGCACAATTATTTTTATGCTGGCTAAAGGAACTTTCCAGCTGTGTTCAGTCATGATCACGCATGAAAAGTAAGCCTTGATCTACAGTATTCCAGTTAAAATGTATTCTTCAACCTTCAGCACCACGTCTTGAAAGTCTTAGTGGAATGTGTGAATATATTTCAACCTTTATGTATAATTTAGATTATATCCTGATTAGGAGTACATCCCAGTCATAAAAAAATGGTGCTCCCAGTTCTTGTTTTAAAAAAATCATCAAAGTTATATGTTGTATAATCATCACATCCTGGAAAAAAAACGGTTAAAAAAGTCATTAAAATCCCTAAATTGTTATGTCCACAATGAGTGCATGTAAAAGACTGACTACAGTTGTATTTATAATACAGATCATAAAGTCTAGGTCTGGTAATTAAATGCGTTCTCTTTCACAAGGTATATTTTCCAGCCTCTATTTCATCTCTCACATCTGCTACTTCACTCCCTTTTCCATCAGACTGTGAGAGAAATTGTTCCCCCTGATGCAACCATCCCTTTTATGTCCCTGCTGTGCCTACTTCATAAACTACATCCCATGTATACCTCCACTCATCTGCCATCCTTTCCCTTCCTCTATCAGCACTTTTAAAAAAGCATTTTTTCAGAGACGGAGCTTTAACTCCCACCTCCGGGAGAGCTTTGAACACGTTCCGAGGGAGGCGGGGGACATGGAGTCTGAGTGGGCCGTGTTCCGCGCCTCTATTGTCGAGGCAGCTTATCGGAGCTGTGGCCGCAAGGTTGTTGGTGCCTGTCGTGGTGGCAACCCTCGAACCCGGTGGTGGACACCGGCAGTGAGGGATGCTGTCAGGCTGAAGAAGGAGTCCTATTGGGCCTTTTTGGCTTGTGGGACCCCGGAAGCAGCTGATAGGTACCGGCAGTCCAAGCGGCATGCGGCTCGGGTGGTTGCTGAGGCAAAAACTCGGGCGTGGGAGGAGTTCGGAGAGGCCATGGAGAATGACTTCCGTACGGCTTCGAGGCGATTCTGGTCCACCATCCGGCGTCTCAGGGGGGGAAAGAGGTACGCGACCAACACCATTTATGGTGGGGGTGGCGTGCTGCTGACCTCAACTCGGGATGTTGTGAGTCGGTGGGCGGAATACTTCGAAGACCTCCTCAATCCTACTGGCACGTCTTCCACTGAGGAAGCGGAGCCTGGGGACTTTGGGTCGGGTTCTCCGATCTCTGGTGCTGAGGTCGCCGAGGTGGTTAAAAAGCTCCGCGGTGGCAAGGCTCCGGGGGTGGATGAGATTCGCCCGGAGTTCCTTAGGGCTCTGGATGTTGTAGGGTTGTGTTGGCTTACGCGACTCTGCAATATCGCGTGGACATCGGGGGCAGTTCCCTTGGATTGGCAGACTGGGGTGGTGGTTCCCCTATTCAAAAAGGGGGACCGTAGGGTGTGTTCCAACTATAGGGGGATCACACTCTTAAGCCTCCCTGGTAAGGTCTATTCAGGGGTTCTGGAGAGGAGGGTCCGTCGGATAGTCGAACCTCGGATTCAGGAGGAGCAGTGTGGTTTTCGTCCTGGTCGTGGAACACTGGACCAGCTCTACACCCTCAGCAGGTCCTGGAGGGTGCGTGGGAGTTTGCCCAACCAGTTTACATGTGCTTTGTGGACTTGGAGAAGGCATTCGACCGCGTCCCTCGGGGGGTTCTGTGGGGGGTACTCCGGGAGTATGGGGTACCAGGCCCATTGATATGGGCTGTTAGGTCCCTGTACGACCGGTGTCAGAGCTTGGTGAGAGTTGGACTCCGCCAAGGTTGCCCTTTGTCACCGATTCTGTTCATAACTTTTATGGACAGAATTTCTAGGCGCAGCCAAGGTGTTGAGAGGATCCGTTTTGGTGACCTTAGAATCGCTTCTCTGTTTTTTGCAGATGATGTGGTCCTACTGGCTTCATCAGTTCGTGATTTACAACTTTCACTGGAGCGGTTTGCAGCCGAGTGTGATGCGGCCGGGATGAGGATCAGTTCCTCCAAATCCGAGGCCATGGTCTTGAGCCGGAAAAGGGTAGCATGCCCTCTCCGGGTCGGGGAGGAGGTCCTGCCCCAAGTGGAGGAGTTTAAGTATCTCGGGATCTTGTTCACGAATGAGGGAAAACTGGAGCGTGAGATCGATAGGCGGATAGGTGCAGCGTCCGCAGTGAAGCGGGCGCTGTACCGGTCTGTCGTGGTGAAGAGAGAGCTGAGTCGAAAGGCAAAGCTCTCAATTTACCGATCGATCTACGTTCCCACCCTCATCTATGGTCATGAGCTTTGGGTTATGACCGAAAGAACAAGATCTCGGATACAAGCGGCTGAAATGAGTTTTCTCCGCAGGGTGTCTGGACTCTCCCTTAGAGATAGGGTGAGAAGCTCAGTCATCCGGGAGGGACTCGGAGTAGAGCCGCTGCTTCTCCACATCGAGAGGAGCCAGTTGAGGTGGCTCGGGCATCTGGTTAGGATGCCTCCTGGACGCCTCCCTGGTGAGGTGTTCCGGGCATGTCCCACCGGGAGGAGACCCAGAGGAAGACCCAGGACGCGCTGGAGGGACTATGTTTCTCGGCTGGCCTGGGAACGCCTTGGGATTCCCCCGGAGGAGCTGCTCCAAGTGGCTGGGGAGAGGGAAGTCTGGGCCTCCCTACTTAGGCTGCTACCCCCGCGACCCGACCCCGGATAAGCGGAAGAAGATGGATGGATTTTTTCAGCCCTTTTTGCTGTTAGTCTTACTTTGTAGTTGAAAAATAGAATTATTCTAAATACATAAATGTGTTTAAGATATGATAGCTCATAAGGTGTAAAATAAATTTAGCAGCAGGGCTGTGCATAGGTTGCGGAAAGGGGAATCATTAAAAGAAACAACATATGCTTGAAGGGGATTTAGTTGTTTAGTGAAACAAATCACAGCCAAAGACTCACAGTTTGCATGCTCTTTTGAGAGAAATGCCAATTTTGGGAAAATCAGTGCAACTCATTTTAATCTTGGGCTCCTATCATTGCGGGTTCAACCAAAGGTAATTGCAATGAAGAATTTAGAGATGCATATGTTGCCTGCTGCTATGAGAAAATGAGATATTGATTTATGTGAGGGTTTTTAAAATGATGCGTGTCTATAGAGGATTTTACAATGGCAATTAAGAATAAAGGGAAACTGTGCTGTAAACTAATACTGTATGTTCACATTACTCCAGACACATACAAACCTTTGCGCTTTTTAGCTAATTCACCATCCTTTAGGAAAACTAAACAAATCCTTTAGTTTTTATAATGAGTTGCTCGATCAGTGCATTAATCCTCTTGTTATCTCACAGCCAAGCCTGTGCGCCCCGGACACTACCCGCTCTTCAACCCCTTCTTCATCCGAGGCTACAACGGGAGCCCGGTTCCCTTCAGCAACACCGCTTTGCAGAACAAAAACAACCAACCAGCAGCAGAAACAGGGGACAGACTACCTGAGACCGACTCAAACCAGAACAGCCCAACAGAACACCTCGACTCACAGATCAACGACATGCACGACGGTGACGACCAGAACATGTGAGTAAAATCAGTTTTATCTTGATTATGTCATCTGGTACTTTCAGGCTTCACAGTGCTGTCTAACCAAAAGAAACCATTAAAATACCCTTTAACTTTATCATTTCAGCCAATCAGCGAAGATGAACATTTTGTTCATACAACCAAATATAAATCCACTTTCTCAATTTTTTTTGTTTTAAAGTTTTTATTTTTAATTCTTGAGAAAAAAAATTCAGATTAATTCAAATTCTATGTATTTACAACATTTTTGTCAGAGCTCTTAACCACTTTCTTAACTTCTGACATTGTGGTTTAACAAGATAATTTGAACTCAAGGTTCACTTTAGCACCTTACACATCGTCCATCCTCAACAGCAGTGAGGTTGCCATGGCAACATTTCAGAGAATACTGAAGGCTCAGGAAAATCTATAAAAATGGGTCTGAGTTAATGCATTTTTTGTGCTAGCTTTATTATTATTATTATTATTTTTATTGTTATTGTTGTTATTAGTATTATTAATAATAATAATAATAATGCTATTATTGTATTGTACTGTACTGTTATTATTAATTCAGTTCCGTTTATTTATATTGTGCCAAGTCACAACAGAAGTTGTCTCTGCACAAAAACATTCACAAATATTAAAAAAGCAAACTAGTAAAAGTTATCTAAGCCAGCAGATTGTGTTGAAGCTTCACTTCATTTAAATCTCACATCCTGAGCAAGCACATTGCCAACAGTGGAAAGGAAAAACTCCCTTTTAAGAAATCTCTGGCAGAACCAGGCTCAGGGCGATTACAAATAAAACAGGTAGTAGATCAAGTGAAGACAGCAACAGAGTGGGGGAATGAGGTCATTTTTTTCCTCCAGCAGTCTAACCCTATAACCGCAGAACTAGATCAGGAAACCAAAGCCAACCCTAACTATAGGACTTTAGCAGCAAGATCTTGGCAGCATGATGGCTCAGTGGTTAGCACTGTTGCCTCACAGCAAGAAGGTGCTGGGTTCAATCCTCGGTTGGACCTGGGGTCTTCCTATATGGAGTTTGCATGTTCTTCTTGTGCGTGCGTTGGTTTTCTCCAGGCACCTTACTCTGGTTTCCTCCCACAGATCAAAAACATGCATGTTAGTCTACCTTCAGGCCCACACTTCTAGTGCAAAAGAGATCTGTGATCTCAGTGGGATTTGCCTGGTTAAGTAAAGGTTAATAATTTATCAAAAAGTAAAGACCTACAACTAATCTTAAAAGTAGACAAGGTGTCAGCCTTATGGACAGAAACTAATTGGAAGTTGGTTTCATGAGAGAGGAGCCTGAAAACTGCAAGCTATTTCTCCCATTCTGCTCTTGGAAACTCTAGGAACCACAAGTAAACCTGCAGTCTTCAGTACAAAGTCCTCTGTTAGGAAAGTATAGAACAATAGGATATTTAATATAAGATGGAGCTAGGTTGTTGAGAGCTTTGTAGGTTAGAAGCAAGATTTAAATGACATGTATATTCTGAATTTGACTAGAAGCCAGTGAAGAGAAGCTAAAACTGAAGATATATATAATCTATCTTTCTAACTCCAGTTAAGAGTCTGGCAGCAGCATTTTGGTTCAACTGAAGACTTTAAAGAAGTATTTGAACACCCAGATAACAAACCATTACAATAGTCCAGTCTAGACGTGACAAATGCATGAACCAGTTTTTCTGCATCATTTTTAGATAAGATGTTTCTAATTTTAGTGATATTACGCAGGTAGAAGAAGGTGGTTCTAGCAACGTTTTTAATGTGGGGGATAAAAAGCATGTCCTGATGAAAAATAACACCAAGATTTTTTAACATTAGAGCTGGAGGCCAAATTAATGCCATCCAGATGAAGTGAAAGACTGAAAAAAAAATTCCTAAAATGCCCAGGTCCAAAAACCACAATCTCTGTATTACCTGAGTTTAAAAGACAAAAAAATAAGGGTTATCCATATTTTTATGTCTTTAATACATGCTTGTAGTCTAAGTAACTGATTAGATTCATTGGGTTTCATGGACGAATATAACTATCATCAGTATAATAATGAAAATTTATCCCATGCTGTTTAATAACATTACCTAATAGAAGCATATACAAGGTAAAAATTATTGGTCCGAGCACTGAACCTTGAGGAACTCCATGACTACTTTAGGTGTATGAAGAAGATTCCTTATTTACAGTTACAAACTGGAATGGTAAATACATTTTAAATATGATTTAAAACATTTTAGAGCTGTTCCTGTAATCCCAATATCATATTCAAGTCTCTGGTGATATTGTGATCAGCTGTATCAAATGCAGCACTGAGGTTTAACAGGACCAGTGCAGACAAAAGTCCATTTACTGAGTCCATGAGAATATATTAGTAACTTTCACCAGTGCTGTTTGTGCAATGATGAGCTCTAAACCCTGACTGAAATTCCTCAAACTGATTATTTATGTTCAGATGTTCACACAATGGATTTGCAACTATTTTCTCAAAAAAGATGCTGATGAACGTTAGATTAGATATACCGGTAGGTCGATAATTGGCCAGAGTTCCTGAATCAAGGTCAGACTTCTTAAGTAAATGTTCAATTACAGCAACCTTAAAGAGCTGTGGTGCATATTCATTCAATAAAGACAAATTAAGCAGATCCAAAATGTGGATATTAATTGGGGGACATACGTCTTTAAACAGTCTGGTTGGGATGGGATCCAGCAGACATGTTGATGGTTTGGATGAAGCTATTATTTTTGACAATTCAAAGAGCTTAACACGACAAAAACTGTCCAAATATAAACCAGGTTCTAGTATTATTATTGTCTCTATAGTCGCTTTAATGACTGAGTTTTGCCTTTGTTTTGAAACTGATTTGGTATTTCTGGCAGAGTTAATATCATTACTTGTTGTGCTGTTAAATTCAACAGTCAAAATAAATCCAGTGGTTTAGAAATTATTTTTCCACAGCATTTCTGGTGTGAAAATCTGATTTTAATTTTGCGTAGGCTTCCAGCAGAACCACCGAGCGAAGCAGTGAAGACCTCCGAGATGCTCGATTCAGTAAACGGTGAGTCTCAAATAGATGAATAATGGGCACTCAAATCTTTGATCAGTGGGAGTAAATTATTTATTTGCTTTTATGAGCATAATTTAGTAACACCCATTGCTTCATTGTTGTTATGTTGAGACGCTGGTTTATTTCCTGTTTCAAAGTGCTGGCTGTTAAAGTTTACAGCAGTTGTCTGCTACCATTAGCCTGTTTCCATCTCTACATTCATCTTTTGTCAAAGAAAATAGATTTTAACTGAGTCAGGTAAAGTTTAGAGTATTTTAATGTAGGTCAGCTGTCTTTTTATGCAGTTTCCATTTATTCATCAAAAACTTACAAGAAACCGACCGTCACGTTTTAAAGTTTACCAAGAATCTGTGCAGTCAACTGAGATTCTCCTGCTGCGGACTGTGCAACCTAGAAATATGCATTAATATTTTTTGCACACATATAGTTGAACATAACAATATGTGTAATTTGATTTAAAAACATTGCACATGAACTGTTGTTTTTGCTGGTATCCTGGATTTTGTTCTGGTGGGTGTCACAGCTGAGGGGTTGAAGGTGAGTGACGTCATCCGTCAGCGTGTGTAGCTGCGAGTGAGAGCTGACGGTGCAGCAGGTGGCTATAGCCAGAAAAACAGGGAAATGTTTTTTTTGTTTCCATCACATGCATGAAGACAAAATGCTCAGTGTAAAAAAAAACGAATAAAAGAACTGTGAAATAAAAATTGCAGTTTGAAAGATGTGTCTGTTCGGGAGTGCAACACTTGAGGATTGCTGCTCATTTTTTCCAGTTTGTGTCTGTACGTCATCAGCGGCAGGCTCTGGTGGAGATAGATTGGGCTTGCAGGGTCATTACTTAGACAGAGGGGTCCATTTCAGCCTCTGACCCAGCGATGACAGTATTGGCATTGTGCAACAACACCAAACCTCTTTGATTCAACAAGAATATCAATAAAAGTCACAGACAGGATTAGAACTACGGTACTTTATCAACATGTTGCAAACGTTTCTGAGCATTATTAAATACCAAATGTGGCTGCAGTTGTCCTGAGAACCCTTTTAGGTTAAATCAAACTATCCCTCCCCTCCCACGCACCGGATGTTGTGCTCAGTGCAAACAGCTGTGATATTTATAAATGTTTATTCTGGTATTACTGAAGAAGTTTGTATTTGTATTCAGTTCAGTTTATTTACCAGGTCAAACCGCCAAGGCCACTATTCCTCGTTCCTCCCAAGCAATTTCACCTCTTGTACTCAGTGTCATGAATTTCAATTAGAGTTTGTGTGAACCCGTTTTTCTCCAGCTAAATGGATTTGCCAGGCCCGCACTCAAAAATCTACTTTTTGCTTTTCTTGCTTAGCCTGTTTCGTGGAGCTTGACAAGAAAAATTATCTTGACAGTGCAAGATTTTTTTATCACCTGTCACAATATTTTGGGCTTTTTTTCCCCTCCAAATGAATGTCCTTATAAACCAATAAAGCATGAAGTCTCATCAAATTGCACCCAAATGAAATTAACTTTCCTTTGTGCACCACATTCAATATATTCTCGCCGACTTTCAGATATATTGAACATTTCATATTCTTTATTACGTAGAGTTGTCAATGTGTTGTGTCAGACACAAAAGACCAGTGAACATTTTGTGGAATAAATCTCAGTCAGCAAATTTCAGTGAGAACAAGTACCCCTTGAAGGTTGGAGTAGCATACAAACCCCGAAGATTCACAGGAAGCTGGAAAATGAAATAAGTTCAACCATCAGCACAGAATGTAAAACAATATATATTAAAGTTTTTATTAATTTTACATATTTAAAAAAACACATAAAAGATAATGGGGAAACAAACAATTTCATAAATTTGTGAAATAATTAAAATACATCAAATGAAACGTGGCAGAAAGAAGACCTTTTTCTTATTTTGTCTGCCCCTTTAAAAAAAAATTCAAACAATCAATTTAAACAAAAATCTTCCAGAAACAACAGATCAATTTAGTAACATTTCACACTCAACAATTAACAAATACATTAGAATACTTTACTTAAAGCTTTAGTATTTTGCTAGCAGTTTAGACTTGATAAATTTTTGAATTTCATCACAGAGTTTACATCTTTAACATCTTTTTCCAAAACATTCCACAATTCCACTCCCTTATTCAAATTAAAACGTCCCTTCAAACTAGTCCTATATCTAGGTTTAACAAACATTTCAGTTCCTTTTAAACTGTAACAGCTTTCTCTCTTTACAAAAAAACATTTGAACATTTGAGGGTAGTATATTCTTATGAGCCTTATGCATTATTAACAAAATATTGTAGTCTACAAATTCATAAAACTTCAATAATTTGAGTTGTTTAAATAATACATTCGATGGATGACAATAAGGCTTTCTAGCAATAATTCTCACCTCTCTTCTCTGTAAAATAAAAATAGAATTTGTTATAGATGTACAGGCTTTACCCAAAACCTCCACACAATAAATTAAATGTGGAACAAAAATTGAGTTATACAGCAAATAAAGAGCCCTATCATTTAACAAGTCCTTTAGTTTATACAATACAGCAATAGATTTAGATAGCTTAGTTTTAACAAAATTTACATGCTGTTTCCATGACAATCTCTCAACAATTACACCCAAAAACTTCACCTCACCCACTCTACTTAGTTCAACACCATCAATTTTGATAGAAAATGTATCTATTTTTTTTGCTAAATAACATATAGTTAGTGTTATCTAAATTTAATGATAACTTATTTAACCTAAACCAAGTCTGTAATATTAAGATCTCCTGTTTTAACAACATTGGTTTCAAATCATAAAAAAAGAAGAAGAAAAAAGAAGGTGGTAAATATGATCCAGGAACTACAAAAACAACCAAGTCGCATTATTTAAGTTAAGTTCTGCTCTGCTGCAATGATTCACTATGAGTAAAGGCAGCTTTTAAGAGGGATGTGCATTTAATGAACATTTTAATAAAAAATGTTCAGACCACTGGAGCTTTTAAAGCCTACGTGTGGTCATTTGATATCTGCTGTAAAATAATACAATATTTTCCGACGTATAAGTCACATTTATTATGTATCACCACTGACTCATCTCTTATATTATGCATTTATTTAATGGTCAAAATAGCTTCATTTTGCTTGGATGATGCGTCCCCATCCATCTATCCATTGCGACCAGAGCTGCTAGTTCTCAGCGTTCCTCCACCTGCACCAGCTGAGTGAAGCGAGCATGCATGGGAGGACTCGATGTTTTAGTTCTTAGAAATGTAACACTAGAAAACAAATGTTTGTTTGCTCAACATTATAGTAAAGGCCTAAAAAAAGCTAAATCTGGTCCTCTGGACATTAAAAAAAAAAGTAGAAACGTTTCGTCTTTCATTCGAAAAACTTCCTCAGTCTGAGATGCTGCATCAGCTCAGTCTTATAAATAGCACCCTCTCACAGTGGATCAACCTGAGACTACCTAAGACTGAGCTGAATACAGCATCTCAGACTGAGGAAGTCTTTCAGACGAAAGACGAAACGTTTCTACGATTTTTTATTTTTTATTTTTTTGAATGTCCAGAGGACCAGACTTAGCTTTTTTAGATTTTTCTACATGGATTATTGAGCATGCATCAGGGTATTATAGTAAAGGTGTGTCATGGTTTAACTTTTCCTTAATAAATGCACTTTAATGGTCAAAGCAGCTTAATTTCTCCTGGACGGCTCAGTGCCATTCATCCATCTGTCTATCCATCCATCCATCCATCCATCATCCATCATGGCCGGAGCTGCTAGCTTTCTAGCATTCCTCCGCCTGTGCCAGCTGAGTGAAGTGATCGCACAAGGGGAGGACTCACTAGTGCAGGTCTTCGAAATTTAAAAATCAGTCAAAAATTGCATTATGGATATGGGAAAACAAACATATATGTTGCTTTGGTGTATAAGTCGTAGGATTGACAAAACTACGCAAAAAAACAAAAATAACAATGGTGACTTATATGCCGGAAAATACGGTAACTTGTGGCAACAGTGAGCCTGCACTCTTTCAGGCAGCTATAATAAAACAGTGTAAGCGTAAACCCAGGCTCAACTTAACCTTAATTTTTTATTTGATTTTATGTGCTTCTTTTTTCTTGCTATTGTTAATAAAACAGTTATGAAACTACCGTATGAAACAGACTGTCACTCATGTCTCAGAACACAGCAGAACATCCGTTACTTCTCATAAAAAATAAATGCAATGTATGACTTTTTGTGCACATGAAAGGTTATTCTTTGCAATGGACCTGAATTATGATCAATTCTAATTTGTAAAAGATTCAAATTTGTAGAAAAAACTACACAAAACAAGATACATGTTCAGATTAAGACAGAATGTGTTATTTTTCTGTCAGTATAACATTTCTGGCTTGTAAAAAAAAAACTACCATGTGTATTTATTTACCCATCATGAAGATATCTGTGTGCAAGTTAAACCTTTATGAAAGGGGGTGATGGATGATGGTTTTCTTTATTAAACAGACTTTTACCAACGTTAATGAATGAGTTGTTAAACAAGATCAGAGTAGCAAAACTGAGTTGACTGTATGTAAAGTTTTTGTTGCTGCCTTGATTTCCTTGTTGATGAGTTTGTCAGATTGCTAAATGCTCCATGCAGCTGCTTGATGCAAAGCAATCGGTCGTTAGTGGCTTTGGGATGTAATAATTAAACACAGATGTGTGTGTTTTTTTTGTAAACCACAATCCCTCAGTTGTTCTGCTCCGTTCCAATCTGTGTCCTAATGCTGTCTTTTCTGTTCACAGGAAATACCACAGATATTAATGACAACAGGTGAGACTTGTGAGTCTGTTTTGTTAGCTGTAATTGGTTATCTCAGTGTGGGTTTCATGTTTTCAGTCTTTGAAAGCTGCGTGTTTTTTGAGGGGATTTGTAGAAACTGGAGCTTTTGAGATGAGTCGGTCATAGTTTGATCGAGAAGTGACATAGTACCTCAAAACATCCATCCATACACACCCACTTCTTCCTTTTCGGGTCAGAGAGGTCACTGGTGCCTATATCCAGCTATCACTGTGCAAGAGGTGGGGGACACAGGTCTCCAGTCCATCACAGAGACACATAGAGACAAACAACCATTCACTCTCTCTCACACCTAGAGACAATTTAGAGTTACCGATCAGCCTAACATGCATGTTTTTGGTCTGTGGGAGGAAAACGGAGTACCCGGATAAAACATGCACGGAGATAACATGCAAACTCCACCCAGAAAGGCCCCCGGCCGGAATTTAAATTGGCGACCTTCTCATGGAGAGGCAGCAGCTATACCAACTGAGCCACCATGGCGCCCCCTCAAAACACATATTACATATTTTGTAACTATTAGTAACAGATAAGGTGCAGTTTTCTGCATTGCACTGCCACATTCTTTAATTTTTTTGCTCTGATAGTATTTGTACATTACAAACGTGTATGTTTCCAGCACTTATTTGTGTTCCTGCTGTGTTTCTGCTCCATTGCTGCCCTCTTGTTGCTGTCACCACTACTACTGCTGACGTGTTGTTAGCATGTGTCTGAATGTGGAATCTGTAACCAGAACTGATGTCTGTGACAATCAGGATGCAGCTAAACTCTACAGCCTGAAGCCCGAGGCTCCAGCCAGCTAATATTCAGCAGGTAAGATATGTAGAAAGAATCATATACTGTATAGAAGTTGTTATTTATTTATTATTTCAATACAGTGTGCTCGCACAAACCATAAATCAAGAACCTTGTTAAAATCTTAATGTTTCAAAAATGTACTGCCTACATGAAAACGGGAAACGTTTGTTTGGCCTTTTTACTTCAATGGATTTCTCCAAAAGTACAAAATGGTCATTTATGTCAGTTAATGAAATCTGTGATTAATCTTTTTTCACACTGTAAACAGTAGCCTGCTTGTCTTTTGAGAAAGAAACAATTAAGTTGTCCATTGATTGATATTGATATTGACAATTTTACCACATTTTAGTGTTACTCTGTTTGAAATTGTCACATTTAGCATGTAAAGCTAAATCAGTTTTTTATTATGTGTTTTAATGAAGATAGAGAATTTTACAGACACAAAACTAAACGTACCACTTTACAGTAAGGCTCTTCTTATAGATGTTATATATGTATATATCATATATATATATATATATATATATATATATATATATATATATATATATATATATATATATATATATATACAGGTAGCCCTCGAGGTACGTCAGGGATTGGGACCTACGTGTGTGACTTAGGTCGATGTTGTCGTACCTCGCGGACCAAAAACACATGCCTATCGTAGGTCCGCGTTTCTGACATAGGTCGCGGCTATACCGCTAACGGAGCGCCGCACACATATTTAATGGCATGAGACTGAACAAGCAGACATACTAAGGCCATAAACACCACAGAACTGCACAGTAAATGAATACTGTACTGTACAATAAATAAAAAATATAATGTCTTACTTTGAGCCGGTGGCCCCGACTGCCAGGCGGACATTTGCGGCGAGCTCCCGGCCGCAGATGGACCCTCCGCGGCATGTCGGCTCGGTGTCTTCGCCTGTGTTAGCTGCTTTGTTAGCTGCTGTCGTTAGCATGTCGGGCGGCGTTGTGGCCGCCGATCGCGGGGCGATCCGCGGCTGCTCCTCCGGACCTGAGACGTCCACAGAGTTGACCGAGTGTTTCCAGCTAATTTATCCGTATGAGGCAACCCTGATCGGGCACACGGAGCCAGCTGACAGTAGCCTCTGGAGCTCCATTGCAGTACAGTTGTAAAATGGCGACCGGAAGTGGCGAGCGGAAACCGGAAGTTGCGTAAATACGATAAATTTCTAATCAAAACGTAAAATTAATAATTATACTTTATTTATAAAGCCATTTAAAACAACCACAGCTGCAACAAAGTGCTATACACATGAAATTAATAACTTTTAAACACACAAAAAAAAAAAAAAAAAATATTTTTTTTTTAATCATATTTTTATTAAATATGATAAAATCGTAAGTCTGAGTTGCCGTAGGTCGCAGGTGTCGTACCTCGAGGGTTTCCTGTATATATAATATATATATATATATATATATA
>JBBPBX010009334.1:6818-60272 GCA_038048925.1 Garcialebias charrua
ACAGGGGAAGTAGACCCCACATTAAATGAGGGGTCCAAATTGATCCCAGAGAGGGGACCACCAAAAACCTAATCTGAGACATAAACAGGCACACACAGACAGCCCAACAGAGCCTCTGTCGGACTGACCATGCGCCCCACCCACCCGACAGTGACCGTAAGCCGACCCCAGGCCAGGAGCCAGAGCAACAGAGAGCTGCAGCCGAGAAAGGCCAGCCCACCAAAAGCCCCGCACCACAAGCCCTGAGAAGCCTGGCACGCCACCTATGCACCTCCCCACACACACAGCATCCCCCACTGCAAATGTCACACAAGCCAACCAGCCAATGTTCCATCAAAGCCAAGTTACGCCCCCGACCGCTGCCCTACACCACCAACGACCGCACGCACACTACCACAGCCAACCCCTCGCCAAAATTTTTTAGTTCCTGTCCCACCAAGCAGAAATGACTTTCCAGCGGGACATGGAGAGGAGAGGGACTCAGTTCAGGGGAACCCACCTGGCTATAAATCCTGTATTGAAGTGTCTTTGGAGGAGTAAACGGACGAGGAGTAGTTCTGGTTCACCACTGGTCTAAGCTCACGCTGCCACCGTAAGAGGGGTGAACGGCAGACTCGGCTTCTCCTGCATTGACGATGACAAAGCTGCTAAGTGCAGCCTAGCCAACCACGAAGCAGCTAAGTGCAGCCCAGCTGACCGCAAAGCAGCTAAATATAGCCCAGCCGGACACAAAGCAGCTAAGTGCAGCCCAGATGACCATGAAGCAGTTAAGTGCAGCCCAGCTGATCACAAAGCAGTTGAATCTACTTCCCTGTGTCTCAGTGGGGGTCCACCACTACACCCCACCTACCAGTGTCTCAGTGGGGGTCAGCCACGATACCCCACCTACCAGTGTCTCAGTGAGGGGTTAGCCACGATGCCCACACAACAGTGTCTCAGAAGGGGTCGGCCACGACGCCCCACCCTCCAGTGTCTCGGTGGGTGTCGGCCATGATGTTCCACCTTCCAATGGCTCATTGGGGTTTGGCCACGACTCTTCATACTCCAGTGTGTCGTAGGGGTTGGCCATGATGCCTCTCAGCTGTCCGGCATCTTTGAGCAGCCTAGAGGTCCCACGCCTTCAGAGAGACCCCACGCCTTCAGAGAGACCCATGCCTTCAGATGGTCCCAAGTCGTTGGCAGAGGGTGCCAGGCCAGCTGCCGCCTCTAAGACCCCCATGTCAGATGCTGCCTCCAAGACCCTCATGTCAGCTGCCATCTCCAAGACCTACACGTCAGCTGCCACCACCATGACAACCATATCAGCTTCAGATCCCATGATCTCCTCGTCAGCTTCAAATCCCATGATCTTGTTAGCTTCAGACACCACAACCTCCTTGCCAGCTATAGACCTTTCATCTGCTATGTCGCCAGCACCCTCTCCTATGCCTCTGGTAGTGACTGTTCAGTCTGGTGAGGCTGAAACTTCTAAGGGCCCACACCAGCCAACAAAGCAGAAGAGACTCATTGAGGCCAAACCCCGTAAGGACCCACCTCTGCCGATGAAGAGGCAGAGACTTGATGACAGCTTGCCTCCACGCATCTCAGTGGGTGTTGAGAGCTTGCCTCCATGCTTCTCAGTGGGTGTTGAGGCTGACAGCGCACCTGCACGCTTCTCAAATGGGTGTCAGGGATGACAGCCCACCTTTCACACCTCTTGAGGGGTCTATGCCGCCTACAGCTCCTGAGGTCTCTTTGCCTTGTCATGGTTCCTCGCCTCATCATGGTTCCTCGCCTCATCTCAAGGTGTCCACACTGCAACTTGAGGTGTCCATGTCGCTTGGGTGCTCTACAGCAGCCACGGATCTGCTCCAGCATGCTGGATGGCCTCTCAGCCTTCCTGAACTGTTGCCACGTGATGGACGGCCTACTGGCTGCCCACCTGAACTCTGGCCTTGTTCTGGATGGCCTCCTGGCCAAATGTTGCCACTGAGCGTGATGGTACCCTAGTCTTCTGCCTGTATTTAGTTTTTCCCAGGTCTGATCCTGTTGAGGATTTTTTTGATTTTTTTAATTCTTGTGTTTGTTTGTTTTTTGTTTGTTTTTCTTGGTACCCTCTATCTTTGGTGTTTCCCCCCTCCATCCACCTGGTCTGTTTCTTGTGTCTGGTCTGTGGGACATCGGGAGCTGTCCCTTGATGGAGGGGCTCTTACTCTGCCCTTTTTGTCTGTATTCTTTGTTTTTATCTTGTCTTTATTTCCTTTCCCGTTCTGTCAGAATCTGTCCTCTTGGCTGTAATTTTTGTGCTTATCCTTGGTGCCTTTTTCTCTACCTAGTGTTTTGCCTCCAACATGTAATCTATCAAAATTACTCACTCATTAAGTTCCAGGTTTCTTCAACTGTTGTCCTCACAGCTGTTTGTCATTTGTCTCATCAGTGTTGGTGTCTTTAAATCAGTGTTCTTTTGTTTGGTATCTTGTCATTTCTTCATGAAGACTTCTGTCTCCTGTTTCATGTCCTCCACTAAGTCCTGGTTTTTGACTCCCTTCATGACCTTGTACAAAGTATTATTCATGTAAGTTTTTGCTGCCACATCAGCACTTCTTTTTCTTTAAATACCTGTACTTATTCTTTTTTTTTCCAACATTATTTTTATTGAGTTTTCAAAAGTAAAAAAGAAAAAGAAATAAAAACACACTTCCAGTTATATACAAAGATAAGTGTGCTCTTACATAAAATGAAATGTCAAAAATAGATGAATTATTGTCCAGCATTAAGCTTAACTTCCTTCACAAGTCAGGTATTTGTGAGATACATTGGAGCAACACTTAGTGAAAAAAAAAGACACAAGTTGTATAACAAACCAGAAGGATACAAACTATGTACACATGCATATACCCCACCCCAAACCCAAAAACAAAGGAAATCCCCAACAACACTTAGAACAACAAAGGTTTCTCTATTTTTACAAGGGTCGGCCCAATAAATTTAAATATTGTGCGTAATTTCAAAAATATAATTATAAATTCAAATATGCAGTTCGCACAAATAAGGTAATCTAGTATACAAAGATGATAGGTTGTTTTTATTATTTTATGATTGTTTTAAAATATGATATGTGGCTGCAGAGGTTCACCAGCGACTACACCTCTCCTTCCCCAACCTTTGAATCCACACTCCCTATATATTTCATAAAGGGACCCCAGATGTTTTGAAACAGTGATTGTTTCCCCTTTATAATGTAAGTAATTTTTTCCATTGGTAAGGTTGTGGACAGCTCATTAATCCAGTCACTGAACCGTGGCTTGCTGGTATTCTTCCATGTCAGTGCTATGACTCTCTTTGCAAGCAGTAAGCACAAATCCATAGCGTTAATTATTTTCCTGGACATATGATGTCTATTAGGGTAAAAGCCTAAAATGAACAGTTTAGGGTCAAGTTCTACCTTTATACCCAGTATACTCTCTAGAGCTTGTTTAATCTCCCTCCAGAATTGTTGAACTTTATTGCATTTCCAAATGCAATGGAAAAAAGTTCCCCTTTCCTCACCACATCTGGTACATAAGTCTGGAATGGCACCATTGTATTTATTAAGCTGTTCTGGCGTCACGTACGTCCTCATCAACCATTTATACTGCAATAGTCTCAGGCGTGTGTTCGTAGTTTGTGTTTGTGCTTTAGCACACATCTCTTCCCAGACCTCAGTTGGCAAATTCTCCTGTAGATCTTCCCTCCATGCATTGTTTCCTTAAAGATGTTTCGGAGGACTCGTCTGTTAACATGCTGTATAAATGGGAGATTATTCCTTTTCTGGAGTGGTTTTTTGTCATTTCAATTTCCAAGGTGGACAGTGGGGGAACAAACTCGCACTGATTTTGAGATAATCTAATAAATCCGCTCATTCTCAATCAGTTCATCTGGACAATTTCTTTTTAGTAGAAACGTTTCACCCTCACTCCAGAGGGCTTCGTCAGTCAGAGCAGTCCAAAGCAAACTGAAGCTACCCCACCAAGTAAACAACTTAAGTGGACCAACCAGTTTGCTGTAGCCAAGATGGTTTCTGGGGGCTTGTCCCTCGTCGACTCCTCCCAGGCAGGCAGACATGTCCAAAGTGGTTCAAGACCAGAAAGTTCATTCTCAATAGTCCAGGTCTGGACTATTACCTGTTAGTAACTATTACCTGTTAGTTACATTACCTATTAGTCTGGACTATTACTACCTGGACTATTGAGAATGAACTTTCATAATCTAATAAAATTTCTCACCTGTAGGTATTTAAAATAATGTTAATTTGGAATATCATATCTGGCAGTTAACTCTTCGAAGGACATCAGGACCCCATCATCTGACTCCCCAAGGTTTCCTATTGTTTTTAAACCCTTTTCAGCCCATTTCCTAAAACCCAAGTCTGCCCTGCCTGGAGGGAACAGTTGATTACCCCATATTGGACTAAAGCGTGACAGGGGGGATGAACCACCTAAATATTTATTAACTTGGTACCAAACTGAAATCATATTTCTAACTATAGGATTTCTTGTGTTTTTTTTTCAAATGTTTAACTTTTGCTGAATATATGTATTGAGGTAGAGGGAGAGGAACAGAAGACCCCTCAATATCCATCCAAGGTATAGAGGAATCATCTGTAAAATAGTACATCACAGTTCTCAACTGAGCTGCCCAATAGTACCAAAGTGGATTGGGGCACTTGAGTCCTCCTCTATCATACGGTAAGTACAGGAGTGATAAGCGTAGTCTCGGTCGTCTATTATTCCATAAAAACCGTGTAAAAATATTCTTTAGAGATAAAAATAAATTGGAAGGAGGCGGCAATGGGATATTCTGAAACAAATACAGAAGTTTGGGCATTACATTTGATTTAAGAATATTAATTCTTGCTATAATTGATAGGGGCAAGTGGTTCCATCTATCTATAGATGCAGTTATTGATTCTACCATTGGTTTATAATTAACCTCAACAATGTGACTTATATAAGGTACTATCCTAATCCCCAGATATGTAAAACAGTCTACCTTTTTAAATTGGAAAGGATTCCCGACCTTATTTCTTTCTTCTGAATTAAGTAGCATTAATGAAGATTTGTCTTTATTTACTTTATATCCTGATATACTACCAAACGTATTTATTAGATCTGACAAGGCTGGAATGGAATTTTCAAGTTTTTCCAAAAAGAGAATGATGTCATCAGCAAACAAAGCAATTTTGTGTTCCATTTGGCCTATTGTTATGCCAGTTATATTTTTATGAGATCGCACCGCAATGGCAAATGGTTCAATTGCTAGAATAAACAATAAAGGAGAAAGGGGGCACCCCTGCCTGCAACCTCGCTTGATTTTAAATGGTTGATATGTTTCCATTTGTTATTATTTCAGCATAAGGTTCATTGTATAGAAGTTTAACCCATCGACAGAAATTTTCTCCACAACCAAATCTTTTTAATATCTCAAATAAATAGGGCCATTCAACTCTATCAAATGCCTTTTCGGCATCCAGGGATAGTAAGGCGGTGTCTGTTTCATCTTCCGAATGATAAAGAATATCTAGAACTCGTCTCACATTATGGAATCCCTGTCTATTTCCAATAAACCCATTCTGGTCACAGGGAATTATATTAGGTAGTATTCTCTCTAGTCTTCTAGCCAACAGTTTACAAAGAATCTTTAAGTCCACATTAAGAAGACTTATTGGTCTTAGGTTTTCACATTTGTTGCAGGGTTTACCAGGTTTTGGCAGCAAAGTTATCAAAGCTCCTCTTAGTGAGATAGGAAGAATTCCCTTTTCAAATGAGTCTATGTACATATCAAAAAGTGGAATTAGCAGTTTAGTTTTAAATTTCTTATAAAATTCTGTTGGCAACCCATCTGGGCCTGGAGTTTTGCCTATTTTCAAGCGATCTATTGCTATAGAAATTTCCTCCTTAGTAACTGCTACATTAAGATCTACGTTCATTAATTAAATCTGATATATTGGTCATCTGAAGTGTGTCTAGAAAAACATTTTGCTCTTGCTCCTTATTTGTTATGTCTGAGTTGTACAATTTTTCAAACAATACCTTAAAAGTTTCATTGATTTCTAAAGGGTCAACAATAAAGTGTCCCTCGTTATTTTCAACTGAGATAATATTTTTCTCATTTTGTAATTGTCGAATGCGCCAGGCTAATAATTTCCCAGACTTTTCCCCCTGATCATAAAATGTTTGTTTAAGGCGTAAAACTTGTGAGGCTGCTCTAGAGGCAGAAAGTTCGTTATATTTTGTTCGTAGTAGCAAGAGTTTACTATGGGTTTTTGAGCAAAATGTTTGATAATATTCCTTCTCGAGCGACTTAATCTCTGCTGCTAACTCTTTAGTTTTTTTGTTGGTTTGTTTTGCCTTGTAACTCGTATAGCTAATTATCTGACCTCTTATATAATGCTGCGTTCCAGTTGCCTCGGAGGTCGAAATTATCAACCTGGAATGACGTCATCACCGAGTTAAATGCGTTCCAGTTAGCTTGTCGGCACGATGACGAAAACAAGATGGACGCCCGCTACGAAGCTGTTGTTGTTCTTGCTTTGTTGGATTATAAAAAGGTTTCCAGACCAGCAGCGAAGTTGAAAAGCAATTCTGAGGCTCTTGAAATGTTAACCAGGTATGTTGTTTTAACCAGTAGTTTTTATTTATTTATAAATAAGCTTATTTTTGTTAATTATGGTCTTGAGGCTCTTACATCTACTTTATAGTTTTAATTCGATCTCTTTTAGGATTATAGCAGCAGTACAGAAGTTATCATTAGATAAATAAAGTCAGAAAGTGCTGAACATTGTTTTTCTTTTCTTTTTACTACCTCAAACCATTAGCAGACGTTTTTACGGTTTATTGTTAAAATTGTTATTAAACTTCAATCAATCAAAACTTTATTTCAGACTCATATGGTCCATAGTAACAAAACAATTTAATTTCTTTGTATTTTAGGATGCTGCTGATACACACAAACCTACGGACACATGGAATAATCATGAAGACTATGGGAGGTGATGCTGAACATGGATGACAACAAGTTTGTGCGTCATTTCAGAGTCAACAAGACCCAGTTCACATCTGTAATGATGCAGCTGCAGGAGAAAGGCATAAGGAAGGAGCACTGTCAAGGTGCAGCACCAGTCCCTGTAGAAAAGAAGGTCCTGATGTTCCTGTGGTACATGGCCAACCAGAACAGCTTCAGGGAGATGTCTGACAAATTTGGTCTCGCAGTCCTCAGCACAGGATCATCATGGAAGTACTGAAGGCCATTTTGCACAATGGGACACACCTTCATCCCCTGGCCTAACGAATTGATGCTGTGGTGATGATTGTCATCATGGCAGCCTGCCTTCTGCATAACCTCTGCATTGGGGCTTCACCAGTGTGTCAGGATCACCCAAACAGCTGTCCAAGGCAGGATGAAAATGACTAAATTACTCTTTACTGTGATGTGTGGATGCTGTACTTGTATTAGCTTGTCATAACTTGTCAAAAAATGTTCTAGTGTTGTTATAGTGCTGTTTTGATTAAATGTGTTTATCTGACATGCCACTCTCTCGCTGTCATTTATATCTGTGTGGATAAACCACGCCAAAAACATAAGCTGGTATAGGTAAACACATTTTACAGCTTCAAAAACCAGCTGCAAAACTTAGTTTCCCACAACAATAACACCTGCTTAAAAGTCAGTGCTTAAATAAAACATGTCTATGTAGTAATTTTAAAACTCTGCCCGATGAGAACATGAGAGCACTAGTTTCTCTGCAAGTACATCGGTTTCCAAAAATATTGATGAAAAACTGCAGTGCATCATGACAAATTGTCGTGTTTGAATACCAGAGGTGTTCCTCTTTTACACTGAATTTACTTTCATTCTAAGTAGTTTCTTTTCATTACCTGCTTTCCTTTATTCTACTGAAAAACCACACTTATTGTGAAGTAAGACAAGAATTTGTGCATTTGTTATTTCAAATTGTTTTTAATAACGTATGACAACAAGGCACAGGTAACCTGCTGTAGAGTCGTTGAGTTGCAGTAACTGAACGTGTACAGTTCAATTTTCATCAATAAAATATATCAAGGAGTCACCATTCCTCTGGAACAAGGGACCAGGGAAACAGGTTTGTCTGCTCGGGTCCAGGAACATGTTCATCTTCATGTTGACATAAACTGCAAAGAAATATACACATGGTTAACAACAAATCACAGATGACAGTAACTCACAAAACTAACCCACAATAATAATTATAAATAAGGTCGATTTTCACTCTCTCACACACACACACACCCACACAGACACAGACACACACACACACACACACACACACACACACACACACACACAGACACACACACACAGCTGTGGATTGACAGGATGGTTTGGGTTTCAAGTTTTGCATTTTTTTTAAACTAAATAATTGATTCTGTTAAACTGGATTCCCACCCTGACAAGCCAAGATAAATCTTGATAGACCTTTTAAAAACAGTTTATGGTGCAAAACATTAGTTTACTAGCTAAAAACACATGTAAAGGTGAACAAAGAACAACGAGGTTGCAGGTCTCCGACGCAGCTACATCATCAACACGACAACAATCACGTTCTTTAGAAAACACAAACCGCTTAGAAACACCCTCTAATTATTAGGCGACTTATTGTATAATAATCACTGTAAAGTACGACATGTGTTACTGAGTTAATGATAAACAATGAACGCTGAACAGCTAAAACGAGTACTGTGCTAAACAACAACAATGCCGCCTCACAGCCGTTTAGCGAGCCGTTGTCGACGCACAGAGGCTGTTTAAACATATCATTATCATTACTGTAAAGAACTACAGTGCCTGAATGTGTTAATGTGAAGTTACGGCTGAGTAAACCATAAAGAACAGCGAAAAAGAGTAAAAAGTAACTCTTTCACTCACTGTTGATGCGAGGAGCAGCCATCTTGAAACGATGATCTCGGCGAACTCGGGTACGGTGCAGCGAGACCGAGTCCACGAGTTGTAATTACGACCTGAGGGGGCGTTCCAGTTGATTTTTACTGCTCGGAAGCTCGTAATTACGACCTCCGAGGACAACTGGAACGTAGCATAAGCCTTGAAAGCTTCCCACCTTGTAGAGGGTGGTGTTTCATATTTGTTAGTGTCAAAAAAGAGGTCGATATGATTATCTATAAAAATTACAAATTCTGGGTCAAGGAGCCATTTTTGTTTAAATCTCCACCTAGGAGGGTCTCTTTGAAGTTTTAAGTCTTCATATATTAGTGTATTTGGAGCATGGTCAGATATTAATATGCTTTCGTAGCCACAATCCTTTATTTTGTGGCCCAAATTGGAGGAGATTAAAAAGTAATCGATACGTGAATATGATTTATGTGTGCTTGAATAACAAGAGTACTTTGAACCCTTGGGATTCATATCTCTCCAAATATCCCTCAAATTGAGCTCTTTCATAAAATGTTTAATTGTTTGTCTACTTTTAGAATGAGAGTTGTCAATACCCGAGCTTCTATCCAATTCTGGGATCATTGTACAGTTGAAATCTCCGGCTATAATATAACTTCCAGGTAGAGATGAGATCATAAGAAAGAGATTTTGAAAAAAAATTGGATCATCTATATTTGGAGCATAAATATTTACCAAATTTATTTTTTCTGAGATAAGTGTGCCCTGTAAAATAATATACCTCCCCGTTCTGTCTTTAATAACCCTTGTCACATAAAATGGTATGGATTTATGAATCATGATCATAACCCCTCTTGCCTGAGAATTAAAGGGTGCTGAATATATACTACCCTGCCACCTCCTTCCAACCTTCACCTCCTGACCAGATAACAGATGAGTTTCTTGAAGTAGTACAATATCAGATTGTATAGATTTAATCCTAGTCATCACCTGTTTAACTTTTTTTAATTTTTGTAATCCCCTGCAGTTCCAAGATGATATTTTAATTTTTAATCCACCTGACATATCAAATCACATAGAATAGTTTTCCCATTATTTTCAAATTATTTAATGATACAGAAACCAAAAACCTCTGTATGCTAAAAAAAATACATCCATAATAATAATGAACCTTGAACAATAAACCTTTTAACCTTAAACCTTTGTTGTCCACCCCCTCCCCCCCTAATGTATTGGTTCCCATCTAACAGCTAAAGGTTGTTCCACTCAAAAGTGAGGATCAACCGACCAAAACAAAAAAAAAACTCCCCCCGCCCCGCCCCTCTACATCAGAAATTTGTTACTAAATGTGTCCAGAGTTAAACTATTAATATTAGTATTGGATAAAGATCTCTGGACCAGCAAACCTTAGACATCAAATATAATAAACAAGCTGTTTGCCCTTATTTTAACTTATGTCCTTATTTATTTTAACCTGAAGATGTCATAATGGTCTCACCCAGTTTTCTTTTCTGCTTTAGAGTCTTTACAAAGTTCTCTGCTTCAGCTAGCTGATTAAAAATGTGAGACTGACCGTTGTGTGTCACCAGCAGACGAGCAGGAGGAATCATGCCGCATCGTATCTCCATGGCACGAAGTTGTCGTTTCACATCATCAAACTCTTTCTGTTTTTTATGCACACTGGCTGCGAGATCTTCATAAAATCTCACCGGGCAGTTGTTGAACAGGATCTGTCCCTTTGTCCTGGCAGCTCTTATCACAGTCACTTTATCCTTGTACTTTAAGAATTTCATGATAAGAATCCTTGGTGCAGCGGTGTTTGATGCACTTTTCCGCCCGACCCGGTGCGCTCCCTCCAGTGTCAGAGCAGCAGGCAGTGGGGCCAGACCCAGAGCGTCTGGCAGCCATTTCTCCAGGAAGCCGCAGGCGTCTTCTCCCTCCGCGTCCTCGGGAAGATTTACCAGCCTCAGGTTAGACCGTCGCGATCTGAATTCCAGGTCCGATACTTTCTCCTCGAGATCTTTGTTTTTATTCTCAAGAGCCTGGACTCTGGCTTGCATATTAGTGATGTTATCTTCTGCTGCAGATATCCGAACCTCCGCCTCTCCGACCCGCTCGGTGCACTCGTTGACTTCTTTTTTCACACTTTCTATTGCTGTCAGAATACAGTCTAGTCTGGCGGAGAAATCAGATTTTAAATTCGCAATTGCACCCAGTATTGCCTCTGAACTAGCTTCAGTCATGTTTTCGTTCCCACTGCAGAGTTCCTCCTCCGTGGTTTCACGTGTGGTGGTATTAGCTTCGCTGTTGTCGCAGCTAGCTTCAGGGCTCACCTTAGTCGCAAAGTTGGATAACGTCGACTGGATTGTCTTGCTGGTATTTCTACTACTGGTCTTCCTTTGTGAGATAGGCATCACGGCTGTTATTTGATGTCGTTCAGTGTCACTTATATCCAGTATTTATTCAGGAGTTTGCAGAAAGGTAGCGGAGCCGAGGTGAGCACGTCCTCTCAGCCGGTCGCCATTACCGGAACTCCCCTGTACTTATTCTTTACTCATAACCTGAGTTGTCAGAGTCCTCCCTGCATTTTTGGGTTGAAAGTAATACCAGATCCTTACATAATTCAGATAGAAAAATCTAACAAAGTTAGGTTGGATCCTCTGGACAGGTTAAAAAATAAAAATAAAAGGTCTGAATACAGCTCCTCAGACTGAAGAAGTCTTTCACATGAAAGACGAAACGTTTCTACTTTTTTTTTTTTTAACCTGTCCAGAGGACCTGATTTAACTTTTTAGATTATGGCCAGAAGGTTTGCAGAAGAACACACAGACACTTTGCCATAATATACCTGTCCAAAAATATTATTAATAATAATAATAATAATAATTTTAATAATAATAATAATAATAATAATAATAATAATAATAATAATAATAATAAAAAATGACATGTAGAAAAAATTTCCATTAAAAATTTCCATTATTAAAAGAAGCAGGAAATTTTATGTCATGGAACATTTATTTAAAACAAGAAAGAAAATGACAGATATTTTGACCTCTTTACAAATAAGTAGTAAAGTTTAAAAAAAATTAAGTATAACAATAACAATTGATTAGACTTATGTCTTATCACTGAATTATCTATTTAATAAGAAAATACAAAAGTTTTATCAACAACCCCCAAAAAGTGTTAAAACAAATTACTCTCTTTTTTTTTTTTTTGCTAAATGAAAAGGTAGGGGGAAAAGCGCACACATGTTACATAACAATTAAAACACCTTTCATTATGTATAAGTGATATTTTTGTGAAGCACAGAATTTGGAGAGCATTGAATAAAAATAAAATGAACAGTTCTGTTACACTTTCAGAATCATTTTCAATTATTTTTAAAATCTAAGCAATTTTTAATTTCTAACTTTTTCTTCTGAGCAGGAAAAATAGGTTCCCTTATAACTGTAGTTAAAAGCATCACATATGATTACAGTATTTTAGGTTTCATTAATTGTCACAAAAACAAAGAACAATGAGAAGACAAAGGATTGTGTGCCTCTTTAAACAAAAAAGTTAGACATTTTAAATAAAAAAGTATGTCTTCAAATTATTTAAACAGATATGTTATGCTTGTTGATAAAAAATATCAAAACATCATCTGCGTAGAATGTAAAGCTGTAAAAATATGAAAAAATTGCGTAAAACGGGCAAGTTGTTCACAGTTTGGGGCCTACTCTAACATCAGTATGAATAATTTTTGTTTAATAATTTGTGCATGTCGACGGAGGTTAGTCCGTTTATCATCACTGTGTTAAATCGCTCTTATGGTTGCCTAGCTGGCAGATGATTAGGCTATTTCTCACAGCTGATGGGTCTCATTTCGTGGCCAAAATTGCCTATACCGTATTTGTCGGAGTATAACACGCAGTTTTTTCGCTCATTTGAATGTCCTGCGTGTTATACGCCGAAGCGTGTTATTTATGGATTTTTTCCCATATTTTTAGACCCATTTTTAGCTCTGATATCGCCGTTTTTCATTTTGGGCAAAAAATGGCGCAGTACCACTTTTGTCTGCTAGGGGGCCACTTCCAGACTGTTTCTAGCTCATGTGTCCGAAAAAAGCCTCCTCTGGTCGGACTGACTCTGTCGCTGCCCGCCTCCTACTCTAGATGTAGCTGGTGTTACTAGCCTGTTAGCTGTGAGGTTTGCTGTTTTTGTTAGCAAGATAACTCATAAACCACACCGCGGATTTTCTTGAAACTTACAGAGCATAATTTGGTGGTCATTTACAAATTATTAGCTGTATAAGACATTTGAGATAAAATTCAATTTTTTACAATTTATTTTAGTAGTGCACGCGAAGAAGTCAAACCGAAACAATTTATAATCCAGCAGATTTGACCATTTTGTGAATTGATTAAGGAACGGTTAAGCTCAGGAACCCTTGTGCTATAAAGTCAGCTAAGAATTTTTTAAAAGCGTTTATTTAGCTAAATTTAAAGAAATAAAGCCACCCCATCCGCGCGCATGCAAATCGGCGAACTACTTTTTTTAATCCAGCAGATTTGACCATTTCGTGAAACGGTTAAGCTCAGGAACCCTTGTGATATAAAGTCAGCTAAGAAATATTTTTTTAAGCGTTTATTTAGCTAAATTTAAAGAAATAAAGCCGTCCCACCCGTGCGCATGCAAATCGGCAAACTACTTTTTTTAATCCAGCAGATTTGAACATTTCGTGAATTGGTTAAGCTCAGGAACCCTTGTGCTATAAAGTCAGCTAAGAAATATATTTTTTCTCGCAAAGAAATAATTGTTTTTACCATGTTATCTTGTGAAGTCCTTCGTACTCGCTCGCTTCTGTGGCCGCCATTTTAAGCAGCCGAGCAAATGAGGCGCTGACGCGTCGCATAGCGGTGACGCATAATAGATGCGTGTTATACAACAAAGCGTGTTATTTACGGATTTTTCCAATTTCTTGGCAATAATTGGACAAAGCGTGTTATACACAAGAGCGTGTTATAATCCGACGAATACGGTAGTTAAAAAAACTAAATACATTTTTCTATAAAAATCTGACAAAACTTGTGGAGTTGATTCATTCTTACATTTCATCCAAACTCTTTATAGCTTCGGTTTTAGAGAATATTTTCCAATCATCAGGAATTTCTCCACTGCCCTGAAATTTTAATCCATAGTGCTCTTCCAGCTGGTTTTGAAATCGACACACAAACCATTTCCAGTATGCCAGTTTGGACTCATCAGGAGTGATTCTCCATGCAGCAAACTTTGGACCAGCAGTTCTGTACAACTTGTAAGGAACAGCTGTCTCTGAATCATGATTTGGATAAAATCTGTGATCACTGGCAACATTTGTTGTGCAGAAGTTGACGCACATCTCCACAGTGTCTCTGTAGTGCATACCACTGATCCCAGCAGGTCGATGGAAGAGGACGCTGTGGTCATCATCAGGACTGTGACCTTCAATGGTATTTGTGCACACAGCTGAACAGAATGGACATTTTACCCAGCAGCACTTACACAGCTGATCAATGAGGATTTCTTCAGGCTTCTGCCTGGACTTGTTCATTTTATGTATTGAAAAACTGCTTATTTCCTCTATGACTGATTCAAGCTTTTTATTTGTTTCATCTTGGAGAAAATCAAAGTCCTTTATATCACTGAAGTTTTGAGCACAGATGTTTTCAATTGTTAGCTCATCTTTTAACGAGCTGAATAGTTGGTTCAGCCACATGTTTGTGTCTCCATGTTGAGTCTTCACTGTCAGTGTTGCAGCAGATAAAGCATTACCAACACTTTTGTAAATGTCCTCAACATGATTTTGAAGAAATGTTTCAATTTTCATTTTTTTGTTGTTGGAATTGGTGGTGATGTATTTTTGTATTTCAGCTTTTATGAAAGCCACTGTCTGTCTCCTTGGATTTTGTATGTATGTTTTGAAACCTTCAAATTCCTCTTTTTCAGCGAGTGACTGCAATATATGTTTCTCCAAGTTCAGCCTGTTTCCATTGAAGGCTGGGAAGTTGCACTTCATCTCTCCTGCGAGAGTGATGGCAGTCTTGTTGTAGGCAGCTTCTACAATGGATGCTTTTAACTTTTCACAAATCAGTTCTCCAAGCACAACAGCAGAGGAACTTCCTTTGCAAAAGCTTTTGAAAATGTTATAATATTGAATTTTCTTGCTTTCCAAATAGAAGAGTGCATCAGTGTTCTTTCTGAATTTGTTCTGGGACTCCAGAAGCCAACTCTTTGCTGAATGAAACACATACAGGAGCAGATCAACTGTAAACTCATTCTTTAAAGGATGCTTCCACCTGGATTTAAATTCTTTAACCTTTTCTTTCCCAAGTTTGGCAATTTCCTGCAAGTAAGTTGATCTGTAGCCTCTTGTAGCAACAGGCATCTGTTGGACTGTTTCAAGAGACTCTGCTACAACACTGTCAATGAGTTCTCTGACCTGTTGTTGATCTTCATAACACAAATAATTACATGAGTTCTGCTGCTCTGTTGGTGTTGAGATTTTTTTCCTGCTGAGAATGTTTAAAAAATAGAAAAATTTTTGTTTTATAGTGTCTTCCTGTTTGTTCTCAATATTTTTAGATAGTATGTTTGTTTCAGACATGTCTTGGTTCTTTGGGAAGATCACATATTCTGTATAATCCCCAATCTCTGGCAAGCGTTTGTACCTGCCTCTTGTTTTACATTCCACTATGAGAGCTAATTCCATCCCACGTTCTTCAAGGATAGTTAACAGATCCTCATCCAGATTGATGTCGTCAACAGATTTTGTGTCATTTGTTAATTCTATAACCCAGGTGCTCCAAACAGAGTTGAACTGCTCTAGAAGCTCTTTTTCGTCTTTGGCCTTATCTTTTAACTGCTGAGCGAGTTCCTTGCTCTTCTGTAGGAGTTTTTTCTCAAACACTGGTTTCTGATCGTCCAGCTTTTTATGAGCAAGCTTTTGCTGGATAACTTCATCTAGTTTTCTTTTCACCACTCTGACCAGATCATTCTGAAACTCCTTGATTTTGTTCTCGAATCGGCCTCTCCACTGAACCAGAATTTCTTTATCCTTGTCATCCTCAAAGTATTTTGACATTGCTGTTTGTACTTCTTTGTATGCCTTGCTTGATTCATTAATGAGATCATTCAAGTCAATTTTGTTCAGCTGTCCGTTTTCTATTTTGTTATGAAGCTGGTCTTCTATGGTCAGCATGTTGCTCCTGATGGTCCAGGTCCAGTTTCCGTACTGGTCCTCAAGTTTTCTGTACAATGCAATTTCAACTGTGTTCTTAAAGTTGAAAACAAAGTTTTCTTTCAGAAGGGCATTCCACAGGTCCTGGATTTTTCTGCTGAACTGTGAAAGAGTGATGAACTCAGACTTTGAAGCTTTAAAGAGAATAATGTTTTTCAGTTCCTGGATACTCTCACTGTAGCCTGGATTTGGTGGAGCCATAGGTGGACTGCCTTCCCATAGCTGGGCTAAATATTTCACATCATGTTGTACATCAAATTTAATGATGTCACTGAAGCACTTTGCAACACAGTCCTCCTCTTTGGCTGCTAGTTGAGCCATCTGGTCCAGCTTTTCTTGCAAGCGTCGCTTTCCATCCATGTTTTTCTCCGCTGCTGCAATATCTGTAACATTCTGGTGAACAAAAAGACAACTTGGTGAAAGTTTAACTTTCTTCATTCTCATAAAAGCCTGAACAACAATCTGCAAGATATCCTGCATCTCAGCTGGATTCTCTCCAAAGATGTTGATTAACGTCATGTTTCCCACTCCTACAACAAATGTTGCCAGTTCATTGTCATGATGAAGGGTTGAGGTGCCGGTCAGCTCAAGAGCACGCAATCCTTCAGTGTCCACCACCACAATATAGTCAAAGATAAAGTTCTTCTTAAGCTCATCTGATAATTTTACCAGCTGCATGAATGCACCTCTGGTGCACCTGCCAGCGCTCACTGCAAACTGTAATCCAAACATGGCGTTCAGCATTGTCGATTTTCCACTGCTTTGTACACCCAAAACTGACAGCACAAAAACTTTTTGGTCCCCCAGTTTCTGGATGACTTTTTCTAAAAGACTAGAGATCCATTTCAAAGGAACATGACCTGCATCACCATCCATCAGTTCTAAGGGGTGTCCGGAGATCAGTAGATCTGCAGCCAACTCAGGGTATTTGGACCACTCACACTTTCTATTCTCTGCATGAATTGTTTCATGGGCCTCATATAACTGTCCCATTTCTCTGAAAAAGTGCTCCAAGCCAAACGTGGCTGATTGCAGTTCTTTTGATAGGTTTTCAAGCTCATTTTTCTTGCTTTCTATGAGTTCGGCACTGTCGTGATTGTTCTTTAAAGTCAAGAATTCAGACCATGTGTCATCATATTTCTGTAGAATTGAAGAAATATCATCTGCTGAGAGAGCATCTGTTAGGATCTGAGTCCATCTCAGGTAGTATTTTTTGTCTTTTGATGGCAACAATAAAAGGCTTTCGGTGAACAACTTCATCAGTTTACTGTTGGAAGCACCACATTGACTCTTCCGTATTTCCATCAGTTTTCTTTCCTTTTTGGATTTTTCCATTTCAACATCTCCTTTAAGATTATAGAGTCCTTTGTTTGTTTTACACCACTCATGCCACAGATGGCCTTGACAAGGAAGGAAATCATCCTTGATCTTTAAAACATTCCTATTTTGAAGCAGATTAGCTATTTTCATAGCTGCAGATTTCCCCTTTTGACAGATAGGGTCACTTTCATCCACTTTAATTCCAGAGACCTCAGCCATGGTTTCAAGCTGAAAGAATGTTTTTGTAAGAGACAAATCTTGAGAAAACAAAATGTCTTGAATTATTCTTTTAAGCTGTTCCGATACATCGGAGTGACTTCTGTCTTTTAGTCCCATTTTGTATTTTCCCTTTTTAATCTCAGTAGCGCCACAAGTATCATCAACAACAAGACAAATGAGAGGCTTTTTGGACATGAAAAGAGCAGAAATGACTGACCAATTCTGGTCATCTTTTTGCAGATTTGGCACCAGCACAACACTGAATGAAGATTTTTCAGTCAGTATTTCACGTTGTATTTTAATCACTGCAGCATCTCCATGAAGATTACAAAAGGCAATGCAGTCATTGAAGGCGTCGTTTGGTTTTCCGGCAGGGAAGTACCATGCAATCTCTGCAACACCGTTCAATAAATGGCGAGATTTTGTACTACCAGCACAGTTTCTGTGGAAGAACGTGTCGTGGCGGTCATTGATCAAAGAGTTCATCAGCTGAGACTTGGACACTGAGGTTGAACCAAAACGAAAAAACGACACCAATGGAGTCTGTGCTTTGTATATTGGAATACTTTTCATAGTGATGTATGAATCACCTTTGTTATCAGTTATCTTCCATGTTTTTGTTATCTGTCTGAATGTCCATAAAGGACATTCAATCTCCATTGTGAATGGGTCAGGAATTAGCAACGGTAAGGCATACTGACACTGTGACAACTTTGTGATCATGATCTGCCTGAGGAAACTGTCTGAACAATGAAACACGGCCATTTGAATATCCATTGGATGCATCTGAGTTTGTTTTGTTTGATTTGTCTTTACACTAAAGCTTAAAAGAGCCTCTAAATCATTTTCATCTGACTCAACTGAGACATTTCTAGCATCAGTATGTAGACATGTCATTTCAAGTTTGTCTTGTTTAACTGGAATATACCTGACCCTGTAATCCAACTTCATGAGCCTGTGAAGAAAGGTGTGAGCTAGATCTTTCTCACATGTTTCATGATAAGGATTTAAAGATGGACTAATTTCAAGAAAAACCTCTGGAGTCAACTTCTGTTGGTAATTGTCTTGAAGGTGAAGTCTGGCAAACAATTGTTCAATTTCTCTTGGATCTTGCTTCTTTTGAAAGATTTTGTCATCAACCATCAATGATTGCTGTGAAAAAAGAAGAAAATACATGTAACAATATATTTACTGATTTTAAAATGAACAAAAACAACGTAATAGGATATAATGCAGGAAACAAGTCTTCAATTTATGTGAAACAAATGGTATTTGTGCACAGGGCAGCACAATGGCACACTTTGTGGAGCTGCTGTCTCTCAGCAAGCAGGTTGCCCCAGTTCAAATCTTAGTCTGGGGGCATTTCTGGGTGGAATTTGCACGTTCTCTCCGTGCATGTGTGGGTTTTCTCCGGGTACTCTGGTTTCCTTTCACAGACCAAAAACATGCACGTTAGGCTAACTGGTAACTCTAAATTCTCCCTAGGTGTGAGTGAGAGAATGAACAGTTGTTTGTCTTGTTTGTCTCTATACGGCTCTGTGATGAACTGGAGATCTGTCCAGGCTGTACCCCGCCTCTCGCACAGTGATAGCTGGACATGGGCACCAGTGACCCCCGCAACCCAAAAAGGAAGAAGCAGGTAAAGATAATGGATGGATGGATGTTTGTGTACAGTAGTGCAAGGAGTCTTGTCACTCCAGCCTAATCATCATATGTAGGGATGGGCATCGAGGATCAAGTATCATTTGGAACCAGGACTAATGCCCCATTTGCACTGCCTCTACACTGCCCCAACTAAGCGCAGCACGCTTATGAATTATAAAAGTTAGTCAATCCGCTGTAACGCTGACAAATTGTTTAGGACGTCAATGCTCTCTTTTCTACCTCCTCCATATACAGGTTGGCAACAATAGGAGAAACTGGAGACCCCATAGCACACCCATGTTTCTGCCTATAATATTGCTCCCCATATGTGAAGTAGGTTGACTGCAGGTACAGTTTCAAGAGTTGACACAGTTGCTCTGTGGAAAGCGTGGTCCTACTCAGAGTGGTGTCTGATTTTAACCTTAAACAGACCACCTCTACTGCTTCATCAACAGGAATGCACGTAAAGAGTGATGTAACATCAAAAGAGACCATTGTTTCATCTGTACTCATCCCTTTAGTTGGCAGCTCAGAACACCACATATAGAACACCATGGACTTTGTGGATATGGTGAGGGATGTCATCATGGAAGTGGGATGGAGGCCTCCGGGTTCAACTGTCCCCCTCTTACAATGCTGTTATTGCTAGTATCACTCAGCCCTCTGCGAATAGCAAACAACCATTAGGGTGCTAACAATCCACCGTTAGGCTGATGGTCCTTGATCATGTGAGCAGCTGGTTTTGGCTGTCATCAGCCAACTGGTTGTGTAACACTGTGAGAGGGTGCTATTTATAAGACTGAACTGAACACAGCACCTCAGACTGAGGAAGTCTTTCGGATGAAAGACGAAACGTTTCTACACATTTTTTATTTTTTTTTAATGTCCAAAGGACCAGACTTAGCTTTTTAAGACCTCCGGGAGAGCTTTGAACACGTTCCGAGGGAGTCGGGGGACATTGAGTCCGAGTGGGCCATGTTCCGCACCTCTATTGTCGAGGCAGCTTATCGGAGCTGTGGCCACAATGTTGTTGGTGCCCGTCATGGTGGCAACCCTCGAACCCGGTGGTGGACACCGGCAGTGAGGGATGCTGTCAGGCTGAAGGAGGAGTCCTATTGGGCCTTTTTGGCCTGTGGGACCCCGGAAGCAGCTGATAGGTACTGGCAGTCCAAGCGGCATGCGGCTCGGGTGGTTGCTGAGGCAAAAACTCGGGCGTGGGAGGAGTTCGGAGAGGCCATGGAGAATGACTTCCGTACGGCTTCGAGGCGATTCTGGTCCACCATCCGGCGTCTCAGGGGGGGAAAGCGGTACGCGACCAACACCATTTATGGTGGGGATGGCGTGCTGTTGACCTCAACTCGGGATGTTGTGAGTCGGTGGGCGGAATACTTCGAAGACCTCCTCAATCCTACTGGCACGTCTTCCACTGAGGAAGCGGAGCCTGGGGACTTTGGGTCAGGCTCTCCAATCTCTGGTGCTGAGGTCACCGAGGTGGTTAAAAAGCTCTGCGGTGGCAGGGCTCCAGGGGTGGATGAGATTCGCCCTGAGTTCCTTAGGGCTCTGGATGTTGTGGGGTTGTGTTGGCTTACGCGACTCTGCAATATCGCGTGGACATCGGGGGCAGTTCCCTTGGATTGGCAGACTGGGGTGGTGGTTCCCCTATTCAAAAAGGGGGACCGTAGGGTGTGTTCCAACTATAGGGGGATCACACTCTTAAGCCTCCCTGGTAAGGTCTATTCAGGGGTTCTGGAGAGGAGGGTCCGTCGGATAGTCGAACCTCGGATTCAGGAGGAGCAGTGTGGTTTTCGTCCTGGTCGTGGAACACTGGACCAGCTCTACACCCTCAGCAGGGTCCTGGAGGGTGCGTGGGAGTTTGCCCAACCAGTTTACATGTGCTTTGTGGACTTGGAGAAGGCATTCGACCGCGTCCCTCGGGGGGTTCTGTGGGGGGTACTCCGGGAGTATGGGGTACCAGGCCCTTTGATATGGGCTGTTAGGTCCCTGTACGACCGGTGTCAGAGCTTGGTCCGCATTGCCGGCAGTAAGTCAGGCTCGTTTCCAGTGAGAGTTGGACTCCGCCAAGGTTGCCCTTTGTCACCGATTCTGTTCATAACTTTTATGGACAGAATTTCTAGGCGCAGCCAAGGTGTTGAGAGGATCCGTTTTGGTGGCCTTAGAATCGCTTCTCTGTTTTTTGCAGATGATGTGGTCCTATTGGCTTCATCAGATCGTGATCTACAGCTTTCGCTGGAGCGGTTTGCAGCCGAGTGTGATGCGGCCGGGATGAGGATCAGTTCCTCCAAATCCGAGGCCATGGTCTTGAGCCGGAAAAGGGTAGAGTGCCCTCTCCGGGTCGGGGAGGAGGTCCTGCCCCAAGTGGAGGAGTTTAAGTATCTCGGGGTCTTGTTCACGAATGAGGGAAAACTGGAGCGTGAGATCGATAGGCGGATAGGTGCAGCATCCGCAGTGAAGCGGGCGCTGTACCGGTCTGTCGTGGTGAAGAGAGAGCTGAGTCGAAAGGCAAAGCTCTCAATTTACCGATCGATCTACGTTCCCACCCTCATCTATGGTCATGAGCTTTGGGTTGTGACCGAAAGAACGAGATCTCGGATACAAGCGGCTGAAATGAGTTTTCTCCGCAGGGTGTCTGGACTCTCCCTTAGAGATAGGGTGAGAAGCTCAGTCATCCGGGAGGGACTCGGAGTAGAGCCGCTGCTTCTCCACATCGAGAGGAGCCAGTTGAGGTGGCTCGGGCATCTGGTTAGGATGCCTCCTGGACGCCTCCCTGGTGAGGTGTTCCGGGCATGTCCCACCGGGAGGAGGCCCAGAGGAAGACCCAGGACACGCTGGAGGGACTATGTTTCTCGGCTGGCCTGGGAACGCCTTGGGATTCCCCCAGAGGAGCTGCTCC
This sequence comes from Garcialebias charrua, assembly GCA_038048925.1. Taxonomy (NCBI): domain Eukaryota; kingdom Metazoa; phylum Chordata; class Actinopteri; order Cyprinodontiformes; family Rivulidae; genus Garcialebias; species Garcialebias charrua. The sequence continues at coordinate 29,081 of JBBPBX010009334.1, forward strand.
AAGTGGCTTGGGAGAGGGAAGTCTGGTCCTCCCTACTAAGGCTGCTACCCCCGCGACCCAAACCTGGATAAGCGGATGAAAATGGATGGATGGATGGATGAGCATCTGTGGGCATTTTCTGGTACATGCAGATAGAGTCTGAAAGATGTGTCACGGTTCATGTGGTATTGAGCATAGGGGTAGGATAAGGCTGAGCAATGATATGTTAAAACTAAATAGCTGCTGCACACGAATATTTTGAGCAGATCAGTAATACTGTAAATATTTTTCCTCCTACTTTAACTTGTTTTTTTCTCTTTGGCCAAGACATCCACACCCAAACAAGGTGGCCATTTAGGGCTCAAAATCTGGCTATGTCACCTCCTGACAAGATCAGCAGACTTCCAGAGTTTTCTCTCACCCCCCATACAAACTAACTAAAACCTCGATGAGTGACCCTCCATCGTACTGTTGCAGTCGATGCAGTCAAAAGGTGAAAACAACTTTGCTTTGCAGATTAGACAGTGCCTGGGCATGCCAGCTTACTGTCAGTGTCAGAATACAGTTTGGACACCCCTGCTCTGTGTGACTGTTAATGACAAACAGCAAACAAGTGTCTCTGAGTGGACACTTAGTACAAAAGAAGGCGTGGCCTGAACTGGACACAGGAGATTCAAGGTAAAGAGCACAAGTGCAGTACAACTGGATATCCTAAGAGGGAAGTTCATTTGGCTACTAATCCTCCAGGTATTCTCCACTACCAAACATATGGCATCTCTGATCTTTTATAGGTACCTAAGGAGTTTATTTCTGCTGCAACATAGATTTTTTTTATGTAACTGAACAACATAGATATCCACTCCTGTGCTAGCTTGATGAAAATGACAAATATTCAAAAGTAATTTGGCAACTAATGCTACAATATTTAACTACTAATTCTATCATTGCTGTTCATCATTCTTTAGTTTGTAGCAGGTCACTCTTGTAAATGAGTCCTCGAGGCTCAAGGAGATTTACCTGACTAAATAAAGGTTGAATGAATGAAAAAACTGGACGGATTCTCCTCTGGACTGGTTGATCCACTATGAGAAGGTGCTATTTATAAGACTGAGTTGTTGCAGCTCCTCAGACTGAAGAAGTATTTTGAATAAAAAACAAAACATTTCAACAAAGTATAATCCATCCAGAGGATCTGATTTAACCTCGTTAGATTTTTCTACCTGTATTATTGAGCATGCATCAGGATTAATGCTACAGAATATTTCCCTGGCTATTACATTTTTAAAGTCATACTTTTGACACTTTATATATTTTAGAAGTGTAAATACTGTATGTCCAAGATTACATAACTGTTTGTCTTTTCAACGGCATTAGTGAGTTGATTAGTTGATTTCACAGCAACAGTGCTGTATAATCAATCAATCAATCAATCAATCAAAACTTTATTTCAGACGCATATGGTCCATAGTAACAAAAACAACCACCACCAAAAATAAAAATATATAAAAAATTAAAAAGACAACATCAACAAGACACAGTAAAAATAGAATGTTCATCCATTGCCAAATAATTTGAGGCGCCAGTGATTCCACAGACTTGAATAGAACCTAACCGAGCTTTGTGCAGGGTTGGTCAGAGTATAGATGATGCTATTTGCAGAGTTTGTTAGCCTACACATACATCTGTACATAAGGTTACGAAGCACAGCTGCACAAGTTGGTACGTTGGCATTTGCAAACATCTGGCTGGCACTACTCCATCGCGGCACCTTAAGCAGCATCCTCATGCCATCATTGTATGCCACCTGTAGTTTATGCATACTGCTCTTTCTGTAATGCCGCCACAGGTGTGCAGTGTACATTGGGGTACAATATGCTTTAAAGAGTGCAGTTTTTACAGACACTGAGCACATAGAGAACCTCCGAAGAAGCACATTAGCTTGTACATATTGCATACAACGCTGCCTGTAAATGTCCCTGTCATCAGACAGGTCAGCGGTTATGTAGTGTCCCAAGTATTTCACCTCCTCACTGACTTGGAGGATGTTGCCAGACAGAGTGAAGTCAGGGAAAGATAATTTAGTGTCCTCTTTGCTCCTGATAATCATGATGATACTTTTTATTGCATTATATTTGATGTCAAAGTCCAGTCCATACTGCGAGCAAACTCTTAACAGTTGCTGCAGACCAGCACTATATGGACAAAATATAACGAGATCATCAGCATACATTAGGTGGTTGATGGTTCTATTACCAACCCAACAGCCAGTCCTACATTGATTCAGCAGTTTAGATAAATCATCCATATACACGTTAAAAAAGCAAGGAGACAAAATGCTGCCTTGTCGCACACCATTACTCACATAAAAAGACGATGAAACAGATTTTCCCCATTTTACACACATGGACTGGTGAGCATACCAATACACTAAGATTCTTAAAAGATATTTTGGTACTCCTCTTTCATGCAATTTATAAAACAATTTCCCATGATTTACATGATCAAACGCTTTTGAAGCATCTATAAAACACGTAAAAATTGTGGTATTATGCCTATTGTATAGATCCAAGATCTCCTTGAGAGCAAAAATGCACATATCAGTGCCAAGGTTTGGTTTGAAGCCAAACTGATTGTCGGAAGTCAGGAGAAACTTCTCCATTCTGTTTAACATAGCTCTCTCCAAGACCTTTGATAAAATACTGGCTAGAGCTATAGGTCGATAGTTGTCTTTGCTATTTATCTTACCAGCCTTATTCTTAACAATAGGCACTAAAATCACAGACAGTATAGAATCTGGTAAAATGCCATGAATTAAAAACCCAGTAAAACAAATGGCAAGCAAGGGAAAAAGTTTCCTGCTTGCAAATTTTAAGTGCTCTGCGGATATCTTATCCGCGCCACATGCCTTATTATTTTTCAGCTTCATAACAATATCCACAACTTCTTGTGCAGAAATAGTAACATCTTCATGTTTGTCTATGTCGTTCAACACAAAGGGATTACTTTTATTACGGTTAAACAGTTCATGATAGTGTTCCTTCCATAATTGCATAATTTCATCTGGTCCATTTGCACCATCAATGTTTGTTGGCAAGGAGGTTTTTACATTATTGACTCTTTTAATTTCTTTCCAGAATTCTGTAGGACAGTTATGTTGTAATTTCATTGCAAGTGACTCAGATTTAAGTGCGTTTTCATTCCTCTTAATAAATCGTAAAACATATTTAAAATTAGCATTTGTCCTCTTCTTAAAATCAAATACTGGACCATGTGTAGGTTTGCCTGATTCAGCCCACAGTTTAAAAGCCCTTCTGGCTTCAGCATGAAGTTCTTTTGCATATTCATTCCACCCTGGCTTGGCTTGATGCTTTTTAATTTTGTGCAAAGATCTACTTGAGATAAGAAGTGATTTTAACACTTCCTCATATAGAGAGCACAACTCTGTGCCATGTTGCGTATTTTTGCAGTTCATGTCCGAACATCTCACTGCACTTTTTGGCAAAACAATAGTATTCAGCAAGGTTTCAGACTGGGTGCAGTATAGATTCAGCTCCTGCTCAGTCAGATTGTCCCAATTTATTTTTCCTTCTCGCCTGTCATTGTTTTCAGGCAAAAGGGCTGGTAGATTACCCATATCTATAGACAAGGAGACAGGGATATGATCAGATGTTGCAAATTCATAATTAATCCTGATGGTCTTTAAAGAGGTATGTGCATCCTCCGTGCAGATACAGTGGTCCAACCACGAAGTTGTGTACCACGCCTCACTAATGTAAGTGTAGCTATCTACAGGCAAGAGCACTTCACTGGATAGGATCAACTTATTGCTGGAACAAAATTGCTTTAAGTGATTGGCAAATAATGACTTACAATCTGTCACGTCAGCATTCATATCCCCCACAATAAAAAAACAAGTGGATGGATTGTCCTGAATAAATGACACAATATATGCCAGCCTATTAAGATATTCATCTTCATTCTCGGGGCTTTCATAAGGTGTATATATATTCAGTATAATGAACTTTTTATCCCTGAAGTTGAACTCGATTCCTATAGCCCAGTCAACATCCAGTCTAATCACTTTAATCATCTGATCGTACCTTTTATGCCACAATACTGCCACGCCCCCAGAAATTCTGCCCCGCACTAACTTAGTGCTAAAGTCAGTGGTAGATTCACCTGCACCATAAAAGTCTTCATGCAGGGAGTTGAGTCTGTCCAGGTCCTGTTTAGATAAAAAAGTCTCTTGAACGCACAAAACATCACATTTTTTCAGAAGTTCGTCCACCACAAGACGACGTGATTTATCTGCCTCTGTTTGGCCAACGCGCAGCCCACGCACATTATATGTATAGACCAAGCAGAACATTTATTTTCTTCTTTTTACATTTTATAATTTCTTTCCAAAGGATAAAGTTCAGTTTACACAAAATACTTTCCTACCTTTTCCTTGTCATCAACTACATTGTTGTCCAAGGTTTCTGCAGGGCATTAAAGAAACACAAAGTCAGATAAAGGAACTATAGAATAACTTTCCGCTTGTAATATTTAATTTTTTCAAGAATAATTTTCTTTGGTCAATTATTTTGTTTATTTCTGACAGTTTTATTTCAGACGCACTTTACCTTTGTCTATGCTTGCATTGCTGTCTCCATTCTTCTTTGAGAGTATGCTGTGTTCATTCATTGTACCACTCTGAGAAAATATCTACATTTAAACAAAATGACCAGTAAGTCAGGCCTGCTGGCACTGATGAGGGAGGATGAAGATGAAGGATATAAAACATACTGTTACCTCTGTTTCAGTTGTGCCCTCTTTCACCTCAATTTCTGCAGGGAAACCATAAACGCTTAGTACAGTTACCTTTTTCTTATTGTTCTGATTGAAATTTTCTACATTTATTTTAAATCTAGCTTAGCAGACTTTCATATTCATGTGTTCAATGTTTTTCAATTCACTTTTGAGGACCAAAAATCCCATTTTGTTACTAAAATAATCAACTGTTGAATTTATTTCTATACACAGAATTGAAAATTCATGAACAATATGACACAAAGGCAACAGAAGACAGTTAATTAAAATGTTCAAAACAAAACTATAATCCTAGGGCCTAATGTAAATCTGGGTATAGCATGCAGCTTCTTGAGCATGTTAACGTGACAGCAGAAGAGATTAGGGTGACAGGAAAAACCCAGCTTTTTTTTTTCTTAACTATTTGTTACAAAAGAAATGTGGAGCAGAAAATCCAGAAAACCAGAAAAATCTGAATCAGCACCCTCTCACCCAGGCTAGTAGAGGAATGATAGAGAGTATTCTAACCACAGGCATCATGGTCTGGTATGGGACCACCACACTTGCAGAAAGGAAGGCATCGCAAAGAGTCACAAAGACTGCGGAGTGGATCACAGGGACAAAACTTCTTTCCATGGTCTTGATGTATGTACAGCGCTGTCACAAAAGAGCAGCAGGAATCATGAAAGACTCACTTCATCCAACTCACTCTCTTTTCAGACACAAAAAAATGTTCATATAACCTGAGACACAGCCCAGCAGAGAGCATCATCACCCATAGTACAAGGTTTTTTAAAAGTTTTTCTCTGCCACAGTCAGACTGGTGGCAAAACAAAATGACTGAATCTGCTAAAATTAAAAAATTAAAAAACACTGCCTAAATTCACTGGTCATGTGACCTGATTTACTTTCGGTACAGTGTAAATAGAAACCACTCTGTTGTTTTTTATTTATTTTTATTTAGTGTTGTTTCAATGTTTTTGACTATGACTGAGAGAGCTCTGCACAACACTTCCAATGTGCCTGGATTGATTGCTGGTCTGTGCACAAATGGCAAATAAAGAACTTTGAAAACTCAGGAAATGCAGCAGCTCCAAGCAGCTGATTACATCTAACCTGGGACATTAGGAAATGTGACTTGTGACTGTCAACAGTAAAATTTCTCACCTGTTTTAGCTCCCTGAAGCACTGAAGCATCCATCTTCTGCTCTTCCTCACACTTGAACTCCAGCTGCTGGTTCTGCTCTGCCTTTTCACCACACATCAGTCCTCTATAGCAGCTTGGACTGTTTTCAGAGACCATGATATTTATTTTTTCTAGCAGATCCACTATCTCCACTGCCTCTGTCATACTCCTCGTGCATGTGTGGCATCTGTTTTCAGCAAAACTGCTATAGGCTCTCAGGTCTTTTAATGCACCTTCACAGTTTTCACTTGCATTATGAGTCACAACTGTCATTAAATATGTAAGTGATTGTCTCCCAAAAGATTCTTCTAACCACGTCACTCCTGCTTTATAATGACTGTCATGTGGGCCATTGGGTATCAGTAGGAGAAAAGCATTAACCCCCTGATTTAAAGGGATGTTTTCTATGTCTTGTAGGCCAAGTAAGTTAATAACAAATATCTCCTGGCCACACAGATCATAGACACCGGGTGAAAATTGTGTTTGCTCTTCACAGTCAAGTAGAATGTTCTTGGGTCCGGTCTCAATTGAACTTGTATCACCACATAACACAAGTGTAAGCTGAGGATCAGCTGAAACAGAAAAACATAGCACATTGATTATATGCTGAACTCACAAAAGCCAGATTCTATTTCAAGTTTTAAATGTAGCTGAAATGTATTAATTAAAAAAGTAAATTATCACTTCTTTTTAGGTCTGTAGATGCACTTGGTGTGCCTTTCGGTACGCAGCTCTCTTCTGCATGCTTGTCTATAAAAAAATCCAGTTTCACTCATTTTGTGGGATTTCAGTGATAACCAGAATGTAAAATGTACCATTAGTGTTCTGTAATAACATTATACCTGTCTCATCGGTTGCAGGTGGATCAGAGGTGTTTGCAGCTTCTTCCTCAGATGTGCTCAGTCCTGAGTGCTGATCTTCCACAGGTGTTTCCATAGATTCAGTCTAACATAACGAGAATATTTTATAATGTTTAGGTCAGTGGATTTGAAAGACTGACATTCAGACTGCTGTGTTTCTTTCATGAAATAAAAAGGATTATGGAGCATATTACGTCCTCAAGGAACATAGCATATTTAGGGACACGAGACGAAAAGGAGGGTTAAATTTTTTTTTTAATTTTTAACTCCCTGATGGTGCAGCTCTGTTTGCGCCGCCTCCGGCTGCTACCGAAATTCGTCTGAGCGCGCCGCAATTTGCTGCTCCTTTTAGCATGAGACCACCCGAATCCGAAGCTAATGTTAGCTTGTTCCTCTTCCGGTGTTCGCCAGCTCCGCTCGTTGCACGCGGAGATTTTGGGAGTTATTGCTGTTCCAGTCAAGACAACACAAAGTTCACCAAGTGTCTCCCGTAAATTAATCCGTAAGGAGAAGGTCCTCGCTGCTGCGAGGTTGCTGCGAGGCTGCAACGAGGCTGTACAATTGAAGCTCCGCTCCATCCGCCAGAAGCAGTGTCCCGTTGCCGCCGGTCCCTACGCCGGGGGTCCGCTCGTTTAATTTTTGCCGGCTGCGCCTTGGGAGCGATCGCAAATAATTGCGATCGCAAATACACTAAAAATTGAACTAAAACATAAAAATAACAATTATACTTTATTTATAAAGCCATTTAAAAAACCCACAGCTGCAACAAAGTGCTGTACACATGAAATTAAGAACATATAAACAAAAGATGAGATGAAATCATGAAAAACAACAGTCATGTGTTTAATACAGAAGTGGGTTGAGTCTAACCAGGGGTTGCTAGGTGAGGGACTAGACTCAGGTTTGAGGTGGTTGGCTGCGGTTTGTGACGTCACAAACCGTAGGAAGTGGGAAACGAAGTGTATTTATCAAAGATAAATAAATCTACTTAGAGTAAATAAACCACTGGGTGCATTTTTTTGGCCTCAGGACTGTTTTTCTATGAAGTAAATACCCAAAGTTGAGTAAAAAAAACCATTAAAAAGTGAATTTTGAATATGTGGTCCCCTTTAAACGTGAGCGCCACCCGTTCAAACAATGTAAAATATTTATCAACGTCACGTTCATTAAATGGAGGAACTAAGCAAATGTTTTTACACACATCAAATTCATTAGTCCTAGGCTGTGAAGGCCCAGCACTAAGCTCCAGCTCTTTTAAACAGATCTCAGCTTGTAACTCTATCTTCTGCTGTTCAAAACCAAGCTCTTTCTCTCTTAACGCAATCTGACTTAACTCCACCTCAAGTTCCTTTAAACGCACTGGGTCAACCAACACTGAGGCCTTTTACAAAGACCCTTCAGGACGTTTTAATAAAATTGTAGCAGGAAAGATACCAAGCTGAACTAATGCTGCTAACAACTCGTTTTCTATTGTCCCTCTTTTTGCGCGTTTACTTACAGTTACCTTGAAATGGTCGGCGACGGTCAGCAGCTGTTCTTTTGTACATTTATTTAATGCCGCCAACGTGGGCCGTTCAACAAAATCTTCCAGATCAAACTCCATGACAGCACCATAGAAAACAGGCCCACTCACATGCCAAAACTGTCTGCACCAACGGCACAACAACAAACGCTCCTAACCTAATCAAGTGCCTTGACGTTCATCAGCGGTGCCCCAAAACGCACAGAACTTTGCACAAACCACGAAGTAACCACACAAATAATATTGTGCTTTAACGAGCCCCCATTAATATGTTAAAAATGAGGGACAATATAACAAAGTTCCCAGGTCAAAACTCCTTGTCAACACCGTGGAAACAGCCATAGTTATTCACAAAACTGACTGCACAAAATAGAACAACAGCAGAGATGTCTAACACAATCAAGCACCCTAACGCCAAAAATACACTACATGCGTTCCGGCTCCGCCCCGCTCCAGTCCTACCTCCGCAGCAAATACGCACCTATTATAATCAATGACAGAATTTACACTGGCTCCGCACGGCGGCGGCGAGCTGCGCCGAGCGGACGGCAGTCCGTCAAAATTAGAAATTTTTCTATTTCTGCCGGACACCGAAGCTGTGCCGGAGTCAACTTTTGAAGATTACGTTGCACCAACAGGAAAAGGAACAAGCACAACTTCCGTATTTACAAAATAAAATCACCACGGGCGGACTTAATCCTAGCTCTATACGGATTTATTTGTACAAAAATGCTGTCAAACTATCATTTATGACTACGCCTACAAACGCAATACAATAAATAAATAAATAAATAAAGTATTTTATTCTGAAATGTAATACATCACTTCCTGTTGCTCAAACCATGTCCTGTCGCTCATTTACGAGAGAAGATCAAGGCAGCAGTCTCTACTGTTGTTCTCCTTCTTCCACCGAATGAATTGTTTTGTTCTGACTTACTTATTTATCACTTGATTTATCGCGCAATCTCGCAATTCCCGCACATGCGTCTCGGAGCGGCGCATCCATGCGGATCTGAGCGGAGCGGAGGTAGTGGAAATTGGACTCGCTCAGCTGCGACCTGCGGAGCGGGACGGAGCCGGACAGCATGTACTGTAGTGTATTTTTGCAATAAGGTGTGCCAGCTGTGTCCAAAACGCACGGAATACAGCTCAAATCTAGAAGCAACCTCACAAATAATATTGTGTTTTAACAAGCCCCCATTAATATGTCTAAATAATGAGGGTACAATTAGCTCAATATGTGTCTTTTTTTTTTTTTTTCCATTTATAGATGGCCTCCCTTCACACCTTTTAGCCATCCTCTCACTCCAATATTTTTTTTTAAGAGAGAAAGAAAGAAAAGAGAAAGTAAGGCAACAAATCAACAATTATCAACCAAAAGAGCACAAGGCAAACACACCCAACCTCCGTCCACAATCCTGCAAAGCACATGACAGAACACAACAATGGAACATACATGCATAAAGACTAATAATATTCATGAGCTTGCAGTAGAATTCTATAAATACACATACCCATATCTACAACTATATATATACAGTAGTATACATACATATACTTTTATATTCATTTATATATATACCCATCTACATATCTACAGATATATATATACAGTAGTATACATACATATACTTTTATATTCATTTATATACCCATCTACATATCTGCATATATATATATACATCCCTGCATCCATTTGTGTGTGGTTGTGAGCATGCATAAGTGTATAAGGTTCCTCCAATAGAACATTTAGTAGCGACTGTGAAGCATCAGAGATCCGTCCCCCCAAAGCCCGAGGCAGACGAAGGAGCGATCAAAGCCCAAGACCCCAGGAAGGACCCCGAGCCCAGAGTCCCCAGGACTGCCCGAACAGGACGAGCCACTAGCCCACTCCCCAGATCCTACCAAGGGGAAGAACTGGACGAACCCCTACCAGCGACCACATACAATGACCCCCCGGTGTCGCCCGCGACAAATTCACAGGCCCCCGCCGGAGCCCGCTGCGCCGACGTAGCCCCAGGGCCGGTCACCGAGGCTCGGGCACCGGGGACGCCCACCCCTCGGGCCCAGACCCGACCGGACCAGAGGGCACGAGCCCCACCAGGCAGCCACCAGGCCGAGCCGACAAACGCCCAAGCGCCCAACCCCAGATAGTGAGGGCCCCAAGCACGCCCGCAGGCAAGGGAACACCTACCAGGGGGGGCCACGTGGCAGGAGCGCGACACTAAGAAGCCTCGGAAGTATCAGAGAGGGACTCAAGGAACATAGCATGTTTAGGGACACGAAACAAAAAGGAGGGTTAAAAAAAGATTTTTATTTTTAAACTCTCTGACGTTGCAGCTCTGGTTGCGCCGCCTCTGGCTGCTCTGTGAAGAGAAAAAAAGAAAAAGTCCAAACTCTCAGTTTCCCTGTGTCCACAAACCCCCAAAAGTAACAAAGGTGGACCTGGTGAGCCGGTCCAACAAAATATAACGGTACCACAGGGGGCCAACCCCAATACTGTATAGGGCCATCGACGCCTCTGTTGGTACCGGACTAAATCCAAAAGGCCCCACCTAAGATAACAAAAAGACGAAAAACATGATAACTGGTCTCACCAGGTCAAATCCAGCTTCAGGATGGTAAAAAAACGAAGATCCTTGTGGTCTAGGAGGGAAAAATACTTCACGGCAAACAGGTCTCTCAGTCCTCAGTCTTCAGTGCTCAGGACGAGCACACAACGCTTCCAACAAAGGTGTCTTCTTTGGGAGTGCCAGGTGTGGGCGGAAGGACGGAAACCAAAAACCCTTCTGTTCCACAACTCCCCCTCTACTTCTTCTGCTTCTTCTGCTTGGATCTGCCTGGCTCTCCGCAACCCAGCCTATTTATAAGCGGACCAACAACCCTACCAATAGCGTGAACCAATTAATTATTCAGCCAAAGTCAATCAGCCTCCCAAAATCTTTTAGTCAGAGTCAGAGTCAGAGAGTCTTTATTGTCATTTGCACCGCATGTGGTACATGTGATGAAAACGAGATTATGTACACGGGGTCCCAGTTACATCCAACAACAAATGCAAGAGAAAAACAGTAATAACATCTAGAATTAACTAAGAAAAACATCAACTATTAATACACTAAGCCTAATATAGTGGGAATAAACAGCGGCACGAACATGAGTTTGTATGAGCAGATGGTCACAGATGAACACAGATGAACACAGCAACAAGAAAACAGATCAGCATCAGCACAATGTGATATTTTGCAGTGTTTATTTTTTATTTTATTTTTATTTATTCATGAGTCTAACAGCCTCAGGGTAGAAGCTGTTCCTCAGTCTAGTGGTTCTACACTTGATGCTCCTCAACCTCCGTCCTGAGGGGAGTGGGGCAAAGAGTGAGTGTGCTGGATGAGTGAGGTCTTTCATGATGCAGGTGGCTCTTTTCCTGCATCTGGAGGTGTAAATGTCTGTGATGGTGGGGAGACTGACTCCAACAGACTTCTGTGCAGCCTTCACCACTCTCTGTAGAGCTTTCCTCTCTTCAACTGTGCAGCCTCCATGCCACACGTTGATGCTGGAGCACAGGACGCTCTCCACTGCACACCTGTAGAACGAGGTGAGAACTGGGCTGCTCAGACAAGCACGTCTCAGCCGTCTGAGGAAGTAGAGTCTCTGATGACCTTTCTTTATCAGGCTGGTGGTGTTGTTGCTCCAGCTGAGGTTAACACATAATCACGTTGAAATGAATAAAAATAATGTGCCCAGAGCACGTAGCAGAGCATTTTTGTGAACAAGCCTTTCTTTGGGATCTGTTGACTGGCATTACAAATCATTAATTGACGATGTGAATCTTGCTTGGAACTATTTTCATAATAATTTCATTCATTTTGTAAATAAACACACTCCACTTTGCCATTTCAGAATAAAGGACACTGTTGTTTATTGCTGAGCTAACACAGTTTTCATTCAACCTTTATTTAGACAGATAAATCACATTGAGTCTCGAAGACTAATTTACAAGTGAGATCTGCTTAGACAGCAAAAAGGAGTGAAACTGGACACATGTAGGAATTGAAGGCAAAAAAAATTCCTATTAAACTTTTTTCTTGGCTGAGAAAAAAAAACTAATAAAAAAACCACCTCGCACAGCACATACGACGAGAGCGGTGAGCAATGTTCAAGAATGCACCTGAGGACACTGTAAGAGTTCCGATAAGGATGGAATAATCAACCAGTTCCCTTTCAGTCTGGTCTCTCGGTGCAACATACTTGCTATGGGAATTGTGACCCCGCACGATTACCTCAAAGAATATACTCACGCCTTTACGGCTAGGGGCTTCACCGCCACGCCAGAGGCCCCGCCCTCTGGGTACTTAAGTGGCTTGCGCCCCTCCATCTTTCTCTTTTTGCCCTTCACCTCGCTTAACACCTGAACTTCGTGGGACTTCTCTGTTGTCGCATCGCTCGACTGAGGTGAGCTTGCTCCCTACACTGAGCGTACAGAAATTTTCCTGCGTATTGCTGGGCTGGCGAAAGCTAGTCTAGCGTTTTTATACTCACCTTCAAAGTTTTCTTCTTTTCCACAGCTTTTTCGCTCGATGGCGCTAACTGCATCACAACCTCCTGCTATTATTAGCAGGCTAACCAGCGAAAGCAAGACGATGGAGAAGACGGCTTCAAACATAAGAAAACTAGGAACAACTTCAACGCTTCTCGTCAGACATGGCTCCCGAGAAGGGAAAACGGAGGACAAGGAGGAGGAAAACCAAGACGACGAGTCTTCGCTCGCGCCCATGCCCCAGCGGTTGCGGCTACTCCCTCTCGGCGACGGACATCCACGAGGCCTGTCCTGTCTGCCTAGGGATTCTGCATGCGAGGAAAGCGTTGGAATTCCCCGACTCCTGCTCTCACTGCCATCGAATGTCGGTAGTAGTGAGGAAATGACGGGCTGACGCATTAGCCAAATCCATGGCTAGAAACGCGGCGCTGAAGGTCGCACGTTGCACTAAAGTGCTCGCTCCTGAACCGGAGCCCGACAACGTGGACCTGGAATGCAGCGGCCGAGTCGGAGAGGACAACATGTCGGACTCCTCAACTGCCGCCGAGGACTCGACGCCTGAAGTGTCCGACCAAGATGCCGAATAAGGTCACAGAGGAGAAACTGTTGATTCCTCCCAGAACCTGGCGTAAATCCTTCCGGAACCGGACTTGTCGGTACCTGCCCTGTTCAACCTGTGCCATAGGGCGGCAGATGCCCTGCAGGTCACGTGGCCAGACCCCACGCCTTGCCAAAAGACTACGAGGCTAGTGGGAATCTACTTCTACGCGAAATAGCCGACAACGTCGCAGAAAATGCCCATTTTTCCGGACTTCCTCATAGAGCTCAAACGCTCCTGGGCGGAACCCGGAGCTTCCATCATGCTGCCATTATCCCGACTCCTTGACGTCGCGGGAATGGAGACAGCAGTCCTCGCGAAAAAATTTAAATCCAGCAGATTCGACCATTACGCAAATTTATTAAGGAACGGTTAAGCTAAGACACATGTCAGCAGACAAATAATTGTTTTTACAATGTTAATCTTGTGAAAAGTCCTTCCGTGTGTAGCAGTGTGATGTTGTTACACTAGATTGTCAAGTGAAAAGCTATTCCAGTAAGAAATTATAAATATCTGCAGCTTTTATTTTGAAAAGACGACAGATCCATTTCCAAAACAGCAGGTCACTTCCCGTTTCAAAACTATTCTTTTTATTTAAATTGAATGTGTTGTGAATGAAACTGTGAATTATTATTGTTACTGTGGAACATTTCGAGCTCCTTGATTGTTGTTTTGAGTGTCAGTTGGGGTTAAGAAAGAGAAATATAAGTGGATCATACCATTTTAACTCATGAAGAGAAACCGCACAGCTCCTTCGCGCTCTTTCTGTGCAAACTCTTGGGGGAGAAGGCGCTGTGGAACACCAATGAGAAAAAGCTTGTTTTTGGTGACTATTTTCTGCTATTTAAATGCAGGAGCATTAAAAGAGCCATCAAAGCAGATGTCGTCTGGCTGTTACTCTACAAAGACACAACGCAGAATCAAATACGCTACAAAACTGGTGCCGTGACCTTCGACTGGTCAGCTGAAGCAGACCACCGGTGTTGCTGGACGACGTCCGTTGGTTCCATCTGCGCCTTGGAGTTGCTGCACGTGCGGAGTTCCTCGGACACTGTGGTTGGGAACCTCTCATTTCTATTTTTTTTATTCTGGACAGGTTCCTGTTTCATTCCCATAAAGGGTAACTGAGGTCTCCCCATGGAGGGTCGCAAACTGAATGAAATGTCAACTCCTAGTCATGGGGTATTATCCATTGGTAGGGGGAGAGGGGTTTTGCAGTTTGCTACCCCAGGAAACCCAGATGTTTTGGGCTCAGAAATTTCTGAGTCTGGGAGGGAAAAGGGGTTTGATGACTTGACTAGTCGGACTTTAAGTTTCACTCCGGGACTAAAAGGTGTGAAGAGAGGCCATCTATAAATGGAAAAAAAAAAAAAAAAAATTCACTCCGGGACTGAGCCCAGTGATTCCCTCATCCTGTCCTGCATTTTCACCTGATGGAGAAGTTGCCTCCACCCAACTAACAGATTTAATCAGAACCATTGGGTCAGAAATAGGAGAGTCCATCAAGATGTTGTTGATGCAGAACGTTGCGTCAGAGCCTTCACCTGTCTTAACCCCGGATCACAACAAGAACACTTCACAGTCATGTCAGGGTTGTACTACTGTTATTGATGCGTCGAAACTTAATCTTGTATTACTCTCTGATGTTGATGTTCCACCCTATTTTAGGGGTGACAAAACTGATAAATGTTCTGTTTTCGAGTGGGAAGACCTCATGCAGGCCTACCTTAGACAGAAACAGTCAACTAAGGCTGAACAGGTTGAAGTGGTTATGAACAGATTGATGGGGAGGGCAAGAGATGTCACTAGAGTCTGGATGCGTAGTAATGCAAAAGCTACAGATGTTTCTGTAATATTTAGTATTCTCAGACAACATTTTGGAGACACCGTTCATTCAGATCTGCCTCTAGCTGACTTCTATGCTAGCACACCATACACAAATGAGGGACCTCTTGATTACTGGATACAGCTTAACAAAGTTGCAGAGGTTGCTGAACGATGCTTGTCTAGTAAGGGGGACTCAATGACTGACCTGAGTTCACATCTGGTGCTCATGTTTATTCGCCACTGTCCGGACAGAGAGCTGGCATTGGTTTTTAAAACAAAGCCTTCTCGCGATTGGACAGCTAGTGAAGTTCAAGACCATTTAGATGAGTATTTAAGGGACCATGCAGTTGTTCAGAGCCGTGAGAAACAGAAAGTGGGGGTTACCGAGCCTTCACACGTGGGTGTGGCTGCCAATGAACAAACTGTGTTGCCCATTTCTAGAAATGTTCCGGAGCCAGAGAGCTACAAAACAGCTTTTGAAAACACCACGATGGACAGGGTTTTAAGTCTTTTGGAGACAGCTCTGAACAGTAACACTCAGGTTATAAGCAACAAGTCCAATAAGCAGGTCTCCAGACAATCATGGGAATGTCAGGTTTGTGGCAACTGGCAACATGACATTAGGTCACATTGTAGGATGCATAGATTATGTTTTCGATGCTTCTCTCCAGAGCACATCAGTGTTCACTGTTCTAAAACTCAGAAACTTCAAACACACCCGATTGGTCAGGGACAAGCTGATTCGCCTCAGGAAAACTAGATGGCCTTCATTTAGCGGGGGACGGTGTGGGCCTTTCTAGTGTTTCCTCCAATATTGACAATGACATCCAAACTGTTTACATGATGGCTTGCAACACAGTATCTAATGATAAAATTGTAATTTTCCAAAATGTGGCAAAACTACCCATCAGTGACAGCCTGTTTTTCACTACAGTGCTAGTTGGCAACAAGATTGAGCTACGAGGGATGTTAGATAGCGGATCTATGGCTACATCTGTACGTGCAGACATAATCCCTCAGTTGCGTGAGGCAGGAGTTATGATAGGAGATGTAATCCCTCCCACTAACATTGTTCTTGTTGGGTGTGGTGGCAAACGGACTGTTCCGGTGGGAATCTGTGAACTACAACTTAAACTGTTTGGGATTGATTATGTTGTCCCTGTTTTAGTGGTTGATGGTCAGGCTGATGAGCTCATTGTTGGCACAAATGTAATGAAACCGCTCATCAAACAGTTTAAGTCTAATGAGGCCTATTGGTGGATACTGAGTAGACCTGACTCGACATGCTTGGATGAAAATAGTCAGTTTGTCAGTTTTTTGGCCAATCTTGAAAGGTGGAGGGGGGAGGAAATCCCAGAGAAAGTTGGGACTGTCAAACTGACGAAGGCCGTGACTCTTGAACCTATGAGTGAGCATGTGGTGTGGGGCCGCCTTCCATCTAAGACTGAACTCTCTGTGGGGAGTACTGTTGTTGTTGAACCGAGCACTTCACGATGTGCGCACCGTAGTGTAATGGTTGGCAGAGTAGTTACTCCACTGTGGGGAGGAGGGTGGCTTCCTGTGAAAATCATCAATCCTACTATGTCTCCAATTGTGTTGAGAAGGAACGCTAAGGTGGCTGATGTGTATCCATGCATTGCTTTGGAAGATTTTGATGGTGGTATGGACGTGAGGGTACATCAGAATGTGTGTAAAGTGGACAGTTCTCATGGCAGCCTCACAGCTGAGTCATGTTGTAGTGTCAAGACAAAAGTTGGACCTGGCAAATTGGTTGATTTGGGGCTGCAGGATCTATCCGTTAGTGACTGTGAAGTTTCTGAACATTGGCGAGAGAAGCTGACTGACTTGGTGGTAAAGTATGAAGATGTGTTTTCAAGACATCACTTGGATTGCGGCAAGGCTGCCGAATTCTGCCATCGCATCAGACTTACTGATGAACGCCCTTTTCGTCTGCCTTATCGTAGGCTTTCTCCTGCTCACTACCAAAAGTTGAAAGAAACTTTAGATGACATGGAAGAGCGTGAAATTATCAGAAAGTCAAGCAGTGAGTATGCTTCTCCACTTGTTCTTTGCTGGAAGAAAAATGGTGACTTGAGGTTGTGTACAGACTTCAGGTGGTTGAACGCTCGTACAGTCAAAGATGCGCACCCTTTACCACACCAAGCTGACATCCTGGCAGCATTGGGAGGTAACGCATTCTTTAGCTCAATGGACTTGACTTCAGGATACTACAATGTCCCACTTCACGAAGATGATAGGAAGTACACTGCTTTCTCCTCTCCTCTCGGATTACATGAGTATAACCGCATGCCACAGGGTCTGTGTAACAGCCCGGCTACTTTCATGCGAATGATGCTCACGATCTTTGGTGACCAGAACTTTTTAAGCCTTCTTTGTTACTTGGATGATCTGTTGGTTTATGGAAAGTCTGAGGAGGAAAGCCTGCAGAGGCTTGAGATGGTGTTCCGACGGTTAAGAGAACATAACCTAAAACTGTCCCCATCCAAGTGTCAGTTTTTAAGAAAGTCTGTGAAGTTCTTAGGTCACATTGTTACGAGAGACGGAATTGCAACAGACCCTGAAAAAGTGCAGGCAATTGTAGGCGTGTCAGAAGCAGATCTTATGGAACCTGATGGCACTACGCCATCTCCTAAGAAGATTCGCTCTTTTCTAGGCATGGTGGTGTATTATCAGCACTACATTGAGAACTGCTCTGTGATTGCCAAGCCATTATTCCAACTGACTACAGGGACTGCCAAGCCACGGAGGGGGAAGGGTAGGAAGAAGCAGGGTTTGGCGCGTAAGCTTGTTGCGGCTGATTGGACCCTGGAGTGTAGCGAAGCATTTAGGACTTTAAAAGCTGCGTTGACAGAGCAGGTTCTTCTTGCCCACCCTGACTTTACAAAGCCTTTTTTGCTCTCTGTTGATGCGTCATCTTCCGGATTAGGAGCTGTGCTGTCACAAGTACAAGATGACCACAAGATTGCGAGGCCCATTGCCTTTTCTAGTAAGTCCTTGAATCATGCGTAGTCCAAATACCCTGCTCATAGGCTCGAGTTTCTCGCCATGAAATGGGCTATTCATGATAAGTTTAGTCATTGGCTGCGCGGACATAAATTTACTGTTTGGACGGACAACAATCCTCTGAAGTACATTCTTACCAAGCCGAAGCTGGACGCTTGCGAACAGAGATGGGTGGCCAAGCTGGCCCCCTTTGACTTTGACATTCAGTATATTCCAGGGCCGCGAAATATTGTGGCAGATGCATTGAGCAGGGAACCATTCGCTCAGCACAAGATGATGCACCGTTTGACGAGGACTCCATACAACACTTTGTTAGAAGGAGCCAGAGGTTTGTTGGTGGAAGACGTTCCGAACATGTTTCGTCTTTCTCGGGAAGAGTCTGTGGATGAGAAGCGCAAACTCACTTTTCCGACCCAGGGCTCTGTCACAGGCAGTGTGGACATTATGGACAACGGTGGGAGAGTTTCTCGTGATGAGGTGTCAGCCTTATTTAAGTCTCACCATTGTTGGAGTGAAGGTGTGAAAATGAGGGCAACCTGCTACACACAGCAGCTGAAAAACCTGTCTCCAGTGGGGTAGAGCCCACTGCCTGTCCTCACTCATGAGGAGTTGTATGATAAACAGTGTCAGGATCCTGTAGTCAGCCGGGTTTCCTTTTATGTGAACAGGGGAAGTCGTCCATCCTGACATGAGCATGTTCATGAATCATGGGAGACAAATCGTACATTGCGACAATGGGGTAAACTCACGACCCGGCTGGGCGTGTTGTACCACGTTTCTAAACATGTGGTGAGCAAGAAGAAAGTGTTCCAATTTATGGTTCCAGTTGCTTTGAGAGGCCAGGTGTTGAAAGGGGTGCATGATGATGCAGGCCATCAAGATCAGCAGCGCACACTGTGGCTTGCCAGACAACGTTTTTACTGGGATTCGATGGAACATGATGTCAAAGAATATGTGAGTCATTGCAAGAGGTGTGTCTTGAGCAAAGCACCAGAACCTGAGGCCAGGGCTCCACTTGTTTCTGTTGTCACATCAGCACCGCTAGAACTAGTTTGTATTGACTTCTGGTCCGCAGAGGATGTCAATAACAAGTCCATTGACGTTCTAGTGGTGACAGACCATTTTACCAGACTAGCCTGTGCTTACCCATGTCCAAATCAGTCTGCCAAATCAGTGGCTCGCGTGTTATGGAATAATTTTTTTTCCATATACGGGTTTCCAGCTTGTATTCACTCTGACAGAGGGGCTAATTTCGAAAGCTCCCTCATTGCCGAGCTACTCCAGATGGCCGGTGTTCGTAAGAGCCATACCACACCATATCATCCTGCGGGAAATGGCCAGGCTGAACGTCTAAACCGCACTCTGGGTAGTATGATCCGTGCGTTGCCTCCTCGAGCAAAGGAAAAATGGCCTCAGATGCTAAACACACTGACTTTTGCCTATAACTGCACGGTTCACGAAACCACAGGTTTTCCGCCTTTCCTTTTAATGTTTGGGCGAACCCCTAGGTTACCTGTTGATGTGATGTTTGGAAGTGTTCTCTTGGATGGAGAGACTGCTGACATGGACAAATATGTTCAGTCATTGCGCACAGATCTCAGGGAAGCAATAACTTTGGCTCAGCAGCATGCTGAGAAGCAGCAATTGAGACAAGCTGAGGTGTATAACCGAAAGGTTAAGGGACATTCTTTGGAGAAGGGAGACAGAGTATTGATGGCTAACAAAGGGGAACGAGGAAAACGAAAATTGGCTGATCGTTGGAAAGATACGGTTTACATTGTGGTCCATAAAAACAGTGAACTGAACACCTATGTTATCCGTCATCCTGTCACAGGACGAGTTAGGACAGTTCATAGGAATCTGATCATGCCTGTAAACTTTTTGCCTTTGCCATCATGGGATGACTCTGTATCTCAGGCTTCTCTTTCAAACACAGTTTCAGAGGGTGAGTCGTCAGATGACGTGGTTCCCGGTGAACGGGACAGTGATGCTCGAACAGCTCACTGGGTTTCCTCCCTTCCAGAGTCTAGTGTGGTGATGACCACAGGTGAAGTGACAGTAGTTAGAGAACCTGAAGCTATTGGAGGGAACGATGGTAGCGTTCAGGGTACAGGGGTCATGTCTTCCTGTGGGGACCATAGGAGTGTCCTGGATGGGGTAGCTCATGGGTCAGAGAGCTCACACTCTGAAGATAACACTGGCAACCAGCTTTCAGGCTCTGTCGGCATAAGTTTACACCGGAGTGACACTATTGGTACAACTAAGGCCATTAGTGGTTAACATGTGTCTGGATGTGACTCAGTCGCTTCGGTTGTCCAAGGGGGAGGAATACGGACGAGACTAGGTAGATTTATCAAACCTGTTAACAGGTTAATTCAGACAATGTCCACACAAAGAGTTAAAATTTTGTCATAGGGCCATTTATTTTGTGTTATTTTTTTTCTTTTCTTGGTAATGGGACTTTTTTGTTTTTTCTCTTTCACTGGGGTCTGGTCATAATTTTATTTAGGTTGTCCATCGTACTGGACACATTTGAGTGATTTTGGGTGTACTCTATGATAGATGTGTACGTGGCATGTCTTCTATGGTGAGGTAGGGACTTAGCTACCCCTCATCTCCCCTAATTCTTCATTGAATAGCTCTATGCTGGTCGACCATTTTGGTCTTGTAGGGAGGGTATACTTGGGTCACATGTAATGTCATGGCCAGATAAATAAAAAAAAGTTGAGTATGTTATCATTGTTTATTTTGGTTGTTTTGTTTTTGTTGTGGTATTTTTTTATTATTTGGGTAAGATGCACAATCTAATGTAAAACAGTGGGAGTGAATGTAGCAGTATGATGTTGTTACACTAGATTGTCAAGTGAAAAGCTATTCCAGTAAGAAATTATAAATATCTGCTGCTTTTATTTTGAAAAGACGACAGATCCATTTCCAAAACAGCGGGTCACTTCCTGTTTCAAAACTATTCTTTTTATTTAAATTGAATGTGTTGTGAACGAAACTGTGAATTATTATTGTTACTGTGGAACATTTCGAGTTCCTTGATTGTTGATTTGAGTGTCAGTTGTGGTTAAGAAAGGGAAATATAAATGGATCGTACCATTATAACTCATGAAGAGAAACCGCACAGCTCCTTCGTGCTCTTTCTGTGCAAACTCTTGGGGGAGAATGCGCTGTGGAACACCAATGAGAAAAAGCCTGTTTTTGGTGACTATTTTCTGCTATTTAAATGCAGGAGCATTAAAAGAGCCATCAAAGCAGATGTCGTCTGGCTGTTACTCTAGAAAGACACAACGCAGAATCAAATACGCTACACGTGCATGCTTCTGTGGTCGTCATTTTCAGCAGGGCAAATGACGCGCTGACGCGTCGCGTAGCGGTGACGCATAATAGATGCAACTTATATAACGGTGCAACCTGTTTATGGATTTTTCCGATTTATTGACAATAATTGGACAAAGCGACATATAAAGGTGCGACCTATAGTCCAGAAAATACTGTATGTCCAGAACTTACTGCTCTGATGCTGCAAATGATAAAAGGATGGCCCAGAACAACAATGTCCTTACCTGCACTGCTTCAACCTTACTTTGCTGTCAGAAATGAACTTTCACTCCAAGACGTGACAGTGTATAGAGGCCCTCAGCGAAGGTTGGTTCCTGTGGCCCTAAGGAAGCAGCTGGTGAGCCTGGCACACGAGACACACCAAGGCATCGTCCGCACAAAACAGAGGCTGCGGGACTTATACTGGTGGCCGAGCATGGAAGCGTGTGTGCAGGAGAGCATCAGCGCATGTGTGACATGCCAGATGAACGACAAAAGTGCTAAAACACATGTTGCACCACTTCAACCAGTTCCTCAGCCTGATGGCCCGTGGCAGAAAGTGGGAATCAACATTGTGGGTCCATTTGAGTCAGCTACCTGGGATTGGCGCTATGCAATTACATTGACTGACTACCACACAAAGTGGCCGGAGATCGCTTTCACTCCTTCCATTACCACAACAGCAATCACCACGTTCCTGTCTACATTGTTTTCCAGGTTTGGAAACCCTATCGAGCTCATAAGTGATAATGGGACACAACTCACATCAAGTGAGTTTGTAGAATTCCTGTCAGTGAGAGCTATCACACATAGAAAAGCGTCTCTATACTATCCTCAAGCCAACAGCGCTGTGAAACGCTGGAACCGTGTTCTGAAGGAAACACTCCTCACAGCAGAGCAGGAGAGGAAGCCATGGAAACCGTTCGTACAGGAGTTCCTGTTCACATACCATGCAACACCACACAGCACTACAGGAGTGTCACCATATGAGCTCATGTTCAACAGAAGGATGCAAACAAAAGTGAATATTGGACCAGCTAGTTAATCCACCCTTATGCCAGAAGAGAAAACGTGACTGTGTCGCCTCCAGACAAAGAGCATCAAAAACTTACACAGATGCAAAGCGAGGTGCACAAGTACCAAAAATTGTAAAAGGAAGCCTGGTTCGAGTGAGGAAGCCCTTTCATGTTAAAAAAGGTCTATCAAAATTTCATGCACCTGCCAGAGTGATGGAGAAAGTGAATGCAAGCTCCTATGTGCTGGAGGATGTACGCACCTGGAACGCATCTCACTTCTCTCTGGTCCCAGAATGTGCAACAGACATTGTCACAGGTCCTGGTCCTCCAGACCCTGATCCAGGGCCTTCACAACATCTGAATGAAAAAACACCAAGACCTGCTCGGGTCAGGAAGAAGCCTGCTTGGCTTAATGATTACGAACAGTAAGCATCATTTAGTGATTTTGGGTGGGGGAGAGTAAAAAACATTACAAGCAATGAAAAAAAACATGCTGTAAGAATGCAAAGTGACTGAAATGCACTGAAACTGTTTATATTCAAAGTTCTTTGGTTGATATTGTTTCATGGATTTTGAAAATGTTTACTGGGAAAGTTTGATGAAAAAAATTGGTTAAAAAAAACAACAACTGCTTATTCAAGTGCAGCTTAAAGGTAAAGTAACAGGTTGAGAGTTATAATTTTCTACTGATAAAGTTAGCTGTACATGATAGCTGTACATGATGCAGTTTATATCTTAAAAAAAGCTAAGTCTGGTCCTCCTTTCGTCCGAAAGACTTCCTCAGTCTGAGATGCTGTATTCAGCTCAATGTTTACATAAAAAAAAATGATAAAACAAATGTGTTAAAAAATATATATGAAATAGCGTAATGTGTATTGTATCAATTAGAAAGAGTTAGTCATTTTGTACTGTTGGTTGAAGATTATTGTTTAATCTGATTGTTGGAAAAAGTTGGTTGAAGATTATTATTGGTTGAAGATTATTATTGTTTACATGGCTGATTATTGTTGTTTAGGCCCTGTTTACACGGACACTGTGTGGGGGAAACGTAACTTTTGGGCATGTTAATTAGTTTCAAAGTTTTGCGTTGACATGGATCTGACATGGATCTGCTCGAATCTCCCCCCTCCCTCATGCCCCCCCGCTTACACCCACTGCGCATGCGTCCTGCTGAACCTTCACCCACTGCGCATGTGTGCTGCGTCACTCTGCTGGCAGTCTGCTAGTTTCTTTTGTGCTAAAAGCTGAGCTAACAACAACAAGTTAAAGCTGGATTTTGGATAAGAGTCGACAGATTTGACACCAAGCGGGACTCTTTTCATCTAACAAGCTGCACCAGTTGCTGACTGTGGACCAGAACCGAGTCGATGAGGATGAAGTCTGACTTTACTCCGTGATAAACAGCTGACTTACAGCAGGTAAATCAACGTTCTTAATATAATGTTTGCTTGTGTTTACTTTGATCACACAACAACGGAGTTTTTATTTATTTATTTCTGCCAGGTGGAGAAGCTGTCGACTCGTTCCAACAAACAGGCAGACGGTTCGGCGGTTCTGATGGGTCCAGATGAACACACAGCAAGAGTCCAGTTCATTAACGTAGTTACAGTTCGGTTCACGTGTTTTTAATAGTGTGTTCAGTTTAATTCTCAGTGTTTGTGTTGTAAAATTTGTGCTGCTGAATAAATAAATAAAAAATAAACCTGGTGTCTTCATTTTCACAGCACGTTACGCACTGTTTAAAAAATGTAACGAGTCCAGATAGATACTGTACAGTTCAGATAAATTTAAACATCTCCCACGCCAACATAAATACTGTTTATTATTGTTAAACTGTTATATTGAGCAGCGTGACACGTGAAATGTCAGCCTGCCCCGCGGGCAGAGGGGGGCCAGCGGTGTCGTGTAGGCGATAAGCAAAGTCGCAAAGAGAAAGTAGCGGTTACACTCAAAATACGCGCCGTGTAAACTGGCCCTTAATCTGATTGTTGTAAGTAGGCCTAAGGGGCAGATATAATAAGATTTATTCTTCTTTCTGCTACCTTTCATTTTTTTACATTTTGTACACTATCATTTAATGAGATTGTCTTGTATTGTTTCTTTTGTAAAAAAAAATGAACAAATTTAATAAACATAAACATAAACAGTCTTATAAATAGCACCCTCTCACAGTGGTTCAACCAGTTTGCTGATGACAGCCTGAAACCTGTAAAAAATGTTAAAAGGGAAAAGCCTTCTCTTAACCGAGGGGGGGGGGGCTCAGGTTTCAACTTTCAAAGACATATAATGCAGCTTTAAATCTGATTCCCAGACAGTTCACACCTGTTGAGAACAGAGTAGCTGCTTCTGTGGATTAGAGGAACAAAGACCTTAACAAACCCCCTACTGTTAAGCTGTGATGTGTTGTTGCGTAAATTTACATAGAATGGATATGTTATCTCCGGTATGTGTGGGCGTTATTTCAGCTTCCAATTTACATGTTGGTGTGTGGCATGTCAGCCTGTATAAAACTTCTGTCTCACAGCTGCTCTTTTGAATTGAAAAAGCCCTTTGGATAAAGGGTGAAACGTTTTCTGCAACAAATAAAGTCCAGTTGTTTTTGTATTGAGCGCTTGTTCTGATTTTATCATGTCCTGGACAACTGAGAATCTTCACCATCAGCAAACTGGTTGATCCACATCTCAGACTGAGGAAGACTTTTGGATGAAAGACGAAACGTTTTGCTTTGTTTTGTTTTGTTTTTTGAATGTCCAGAGGACCAGACTTAGCTTTTTTAGATTTTTCTACCTGGATTATTGAGCATACATCAGGGATGCAGTTTATGTGATGTGATTATTATTGTTATTGCTATTACTAGCAAAGGAGTTATTCACACTACTTAGTGAAGTGAAGCAGCTGGTTAAGTATGTATGTTACTGCCAGGATATTGTCGGATTGAGAAGATTTATGGTAAATGCTAAATGGAGCTTATTTATATAGTGCTTTCCAGCCCCCTATGATGGGCCCCAAAGAGCTTTACAATACCAACCACACACGCATTCATACACACATTCATACACCGGTAACGGTAGACTGCCTTGCAAGATGCTGCCAGTCCTACCGGGAGCAACTCGGGGTTAAGTGTCTTGCCCAGGGACACAACGACACATGGTGTGGGGAACCGGGATTCGAACCTCCAACCTTCCGATCGGGGGACGACTGCCGTTACCACTACGCCACAGCTGCCCGTTTATGTTTCTGCCCCTACTGGTAAGTTTCTTAAACAAGGGGGAAATATGTTGTGTATTCAGTTATTGTACTTCAACACTAGAGGGCGTTGTAACCTTTGTTTAGCAGAAGGAGAAGGAGGAGAGAAGTAAAGAAAGGTACTGATAAGCCAATGCCTGCGTTTTTTTTTATTTTTAATAAAAAAAAGAAATTGCAAACACAGAACATACAAGAACACAATAGAACAACACAAAACTAATTATAAACACAGATACAGCAATCAAGGGTATTACAGAACATAAAATACTATTTTACAAAGTTAAAATCAAATCGGTGCTCGAGGGTTGCAATTCTTCAAAGGCAGTTATTTGAATGGCTTTAGCATTTGAGCTTCCTTTTCTATATAAATATTTATAGAAGATAACAAAATCTGGAAATTAGGCTTTTGTTGCAAATATTTGGAGGTGTGTATATGATATTTACCATAAATAATAAAAAAGTTAACAACATATAAAGATTCTGTTTTAACAAGGTCACATTTCTCCATCCCAAATAAAGCATGCTTTTCTGTTAAAGTAAGCTAATGCCTGCGTTCTGCTGTATTATTTTCCTCGTGATTACGTGCACACCCCACCCATGATGTCACTAATGTAAACAATGGGCATGAATGGGCAGTGCACCCTCTAGTGGTTTTGGTTCGATTCCACCAGGTCTCATACAGAAAAACTGTGTAAATGGCCGAAGGCAGCCCATAAGGGTGCCCACCCTAAAAAAAATACTATATTTGCTTCACACGTGATTTCATCGTAGTAATATTCGTGCTAGTTTTCAAGAGACATTACTGCGCCCCGCAGGACGGAGAAAAGCGAGAACTTGGAACACAAAACATAATATCTTAAATTTATTACAGAAAATTGTAACAACATTTTTACAATTTGTGTGGTTTGCCAGACTGCGGTCAAGCCAGTCTCCACTTGGAGAAGCCTGCCTCGACGCAGCTCTGCATGCAAATGTCACGCCTGTGAGGGGCTTTCAAAATAAAAGCTGATATCTGACTCCAGTTGGGTACAAACACTGTACAGTACTGTACATAAACACGTTAGCATTCTTTTAGCAAGTCAGTAAACAAATGTCTGCCTTTAAGCTCAGGAGCATTAAGATTTAATTATTTATTTATTATCTCCGTTGATCGCCCAAAAACAAAAACCCACTCCAGAATATGGAAAAAAAAATATTAGTGTCAAGTTATACTGTTTTAGCTCTTCGTCCCTATTAATATTTAAAATGAAACTATACAAAATAATTCGTTTTTATGTACAAAATTTAAATTGATTTAAAATAAATTGTTTTAGCAACTACCCTTTTCTCTCCTGTGTACGTTTAGCTTGCACGTTTTCTAATGTTGATGCAGTTTCATACGAACAAATGTGCATAAATTTCAATTATCTACCTTGTTCATAGTCATTTCTCAGTTTGTTTTCACTTACCAGTGAGTGAAAGCTCCAGCTGGGATCGCAGCTACTTCTGCAGCCAAACAGAATCTGTACTTTACATTAGATATAAAAGCACCTTTGCTTGTTCAATACTGCTTCATGTGGTTTCATGTTGGGTGCCTCTCCTTTTAAACTGACAAAATTAGACCTAAGCACCTCCTATCTGCTACGAAAGGTGGGATCAAGGAGAAAAGAAAGTAAAAGCTGAATAATTTCTCAGAAACCCCATGACTTTAAACAAATCGAAACCTATTGCAGCTCTCAGCAGTTAAATTTGGACTTTAAATCATCTTGAACCTTTATTTTTTATTTTATTTTTTTGGGTGGGGGGGAGGGTCATAAAAGGTGAAAATCCTGTCAGTATTAATAATTAAACATTTAATTCACGGCATTATTACTTTAAAAAAATTTAAAAAGGAAATTGCCACTGTTGATAATTTTTCATTCTTATTACACTACAATGCAGTTTAAACTCTATAAATTACTGGTACTAACTATTTATAGGTGTTTCAAGTGTTTCCCTCTAACAGATGTATACGGTGGCCGAGGGGTGCAAACGCGCTGCAAGAAATAAACACGGCTGCAAATTTTAAAAAACAGCAGCAAATTTTAAAAAACAGCTGCAAATTTTAAAGGGGACCACACATGCAAAATTCACTTTTTAATGTTTTTTTTTACTCAACTTTGGGTATTTACTTCATAAAAAAACAGTCCTAAGGCCAAAAAAATGCACCCAGTGGTTTATTTACTCTAAGTAGATTTATTTTACTGTGATAATTTAGGTTTCGTTTTGAAATCAATCGCGCTTGTGACGTCACAAGCGCTAGGACAACCCACCACAACCTGAGTCCAGCCCCTCACCTAGCAACCCCTGGTTAGGCTCAACCCACTTCTGTATTAAACACATGACTGTTGTTTTTCATGATTTCATCTCATCTTTTGTTTATATGTTCTTAATTTCATGTGTACAGCACTTTGTTGCAGCTGTGTTTTTTTAAATGGCTTTATAAATAAAGTATAATTGTTATTTTTATGTTTTAGTTCAATTTTTAGTGTATTTGCGATCGCTCCCAACGCGCAGCCGGCAAAAATTAAACGAGCAGACCCCCGGCGTAGGGACCGGCGGCAACGGGACCCTCTTCTGGCGCGATGGAGCGGAGCTTCAACTGTACAGCCTCGCTGCAGCCTCGCAGCAAGCCTCGCAGCAGCCTCGCAGCAGCGAGGACCTTCTCCTTACGGATTAATTTACGGGAGACACTTGGTGAACTTTGTGTTGTCTTGACTGGAACAGCGATAACTCCCAAAATCGCCGCGTGCAACGAGCGGAGCTGGCGAACACCGGAAGAGGAACAAGCTAACATTAGCATCGGATTCGGGTGGTCTCATGCTAAAAGGAGCAGCAAATTGCGGCGCGCTCAGACGGGTTTCGGTAAGTTATCTTAAGCTAGCACTAACAGTAAGTCAAATGAGTAATAAAAAAAGTGTTAATTTTAAAACAACAACACATTACAGATACTGGCTGTGCAGAGGGCGTAAACAGATCGTTGAAGGGCGTGGACTTCA
Organism: Garcialebias charrua; assembly: GCA_038048925.1. Taxonomy (NCBI): domain Eukaryota; kingdom Metazoa; phylum Chordata; class Actinopteri; order Cyprinodontiformes; family Rivulidae; genus Garcialebias; species Garcialebias charrua. The sequence continues at coordinate 58,011 of JBBPBX010009334.1, forward strand.
GAACTCAGTATCAGAAACCGGTCGTTCAAAACTAAAGTTAAAAATGGCAGAATTAAAAATGGTATAATTAATTATCTAAGAATTATTTTGTGTATTAAAATGAATTAATATTGTCAAGATAGCACACAGACATAACATAAAAATTTTAAAGACCTATACGTGGTCCCCTTTAAGAAACAGCAGCAAATTTAGAAAAACAGCTGCAAATTTTAAACACGGCTGCAAATTTAAAAAAACAGCAGCAAATTTTAAAAAAAGGCTGCAAATAGAAAAAGCTACAATGAAAGTGCTCCAGACCACTAGGGGCAGTCGAACAAAAAAGAGGTATTGATGCAGCGTATCTGTACTTCTTCTTCTGGGTCGATTCTCCCTCGAGATCTGAAACTTCACGGAATTTCATTCATTCAACCTTTATTTATAGAGGTTAAATTACAAGATATAGCTTAAGGTAAGGTTGATAAACTCTGTATTTACGTGTTTGTTAGTTGTGGTAATGTTATCCTTCATTGCTGCAACTTTAGCCACAATAGCTAACGCTGCCTGTCAGTGATGTAATGCTTTAACGTTTACTTTCTGTATTTACGTGTTAGTTGGCTATGATAACGTTAATCATCATAATCAATTTACTATTCTGTAACTGTTTAAGGAAACAGCCTCTGATCTAGCTAGCAGCCACAGGTAGCTAAACTGTACACTGCTGCTGTGTCAATGCTGTAAATGTTTATCTATTCAAGTCTCTGACATCTTACAACACTGTTGTTTAGAATAGCATTTTAAATATTAAATTAAAAGCTAATCTCTGACATCTTACAACACTGTTGTTTAGAATAGCATTTTAAATATTAAATTAAAAGCTATATGTCAAACCATTTCCATGTTCTGATGCGATTAATAATTCATCTTTTTGTGTCCATCTCTCTCACCACCTAACAAACATGGCACAGTCATCAACACGTTGTTATTGCAGTGTGCTATATTGATCCAATAATAAAAAGATCACAAAATATCACACAATGCTGCCTCCATCCAGCATCCAGCTGTTACGAATTCAAAAGGTTGAAGGAAACTCTGAAACGAATGTGCAAGTTAATTCGCAGGTTTATTGTACATATAAGGATTAACCTTGCAGCTGCAAACAGACCTCTCACCGAGCACAAGTTCCAACAAACACAAACCTTGGAAGGCGGATCACGGTTTTATACCCCCAGATGACGTCATCGCCTCGTGGGACCAATCCTGGACCGGACCGCCTTGGAAACGCCCTGGAAACTTCTTTGGGACTGCCCTACTCTGTAACGTGATCCGTCTCTCAGACAATAAGCTATCAGCTTCATATGTAAACTTCAAGTGTTGGGTCTGTTGTTTTGTACAAGCGTGTAACTGTTCCCTAGTGAAAACAAAGCCTGAGAGAAAAACGTTCTGCCTTGTGTCACATTTCACAGTATAAGGCAGAATTAAGTGAATACAAATAATGGAACATAATGGGTGTAATGTAATACTGATAGAAATATATTTCAATTCCCCATTTTGACATGACAAACATCATGTCAACAAAATCCTATATGTTCTATGTGAGAATGCAATTAAAAACTGGATACACATTGGAAATCTCTAACATTCCCACCCACAGCAATATTACATCTAAGTTACCCACCCAGAACATAAAAACCCTCATATAAAATAAGCATCAATACTAAATGGTAATAAAAACTAAACAGAATAAGATCAGAACAAACAAACAAAAAATAGTAATAAGAATAAGCAGGTACAAACAGAGAAAACAAACAAAAACAAAGAACAAGAACAAACAGACAAAAAAATAGATGCAAGAACGAACAAATAAAAATAAAAACAAGAAAGAACCGAGCGGACTGTCCCTCACAAAACACGCCTCTACGGGGTATATGCAGGAATAATGAAGTTAAATTCAATACCTCTAAAAAGGCGTTAAAAAAACAACTGGTCTTTAATTTGACCTTATAAATTCAATACTTTCTCAAAAACCCTTAAATTTCCCAAAATTTGATTTATCAACTCTTAACAAACTTCAAAACATTGCATATACTCTGCTCCAGTGTGTGCATTTCTGGTATGTGTTAACCTTAGCAAAGAATATGAACTGGGGTTAGGCCTCTTCATCTTCTTCATCATAGACACCTGTAAGGGGAAAAACCCTACACTACTCTGTTAACTAATCCGATATCTGAGAAAAGCTCAACTGCTCTTATTCAGAGATGTCTGTGATAAGGGCTAAGACCACAT
>JBBPBX010009335.1:0-10568 GCA_038048925.1 Garcialebias charrua
CTGGAGTTCACACTCCGGGAACTGTGAGCATCAAACATAGACTGTGTTTTGTGTAGTGCTGAGTTGTTTTAGTTTGTTTATATATTTCAGCGCTTCATGCAAAGGTTTCCTCACAAGGATTTTTGTCTTCATTCAGAGATGGCAGGAAACCTGGCAACAGAATGGTATGTGGTCCAATCCTTTAAAGTGGAAATTGCTGATAGGAATTATCCCATGTTGTATGGTGCCTGATCAACATAAGTTCAAAACAAATTAGGTGTATTAAATTGAAGGGCACGGATGAAAAATAATCAACTGGAAAAAGCAGGGACAGCATGCCTTATTTGCACTTCACATTTCACAAACATGTTTTCAGTATTTGTGTGGTGGCTCTGGTTTAATCAATCAGAGACACTTTTTGTGTCTTTACATCAGCACATTTTGAGTAGCTGCTGTCTAAACAGCCTTGTCCTAATGGCCAAGAGCAGGGGTGTCAAAGTCAAATACACCAAGGGCCAAAAGAACAAATTTGCTACAAGCCAAGGGCCGGACTGGTTCAATGTTCATATTGAAATGATTTCACATAGTCTATTGAACCAAGACCTAACAGACTGTCTATTATTTAAGGATTAAATGAATCAAACAATATTTTCTTATGGATCTGTCAGTAATTTCAAGTGAAAACATTTTTCAACAGGCAAACAGCAAAAAATTAAATTGTTTAAAAAATATGTTTCTTAATATCAAGATAAATGCATAAATAAAAGTGCATGCATTATAAACTGAAAATGCATTATTGTGCAGCTCTATGATCCTTCTGATCACCACTTTCAAATAGGAAAATAAGAAAATAAATCAAATCAGTTGTATTCTTTCTCATGGCTCTGTCCCCGAGTCCATTCAACTGAAAAGTAAATATAAATAAATAAAATACAATAAAATAAAATACAAAAATCTATGGCACACAGCCAAAACAATACTTCCTTCAAAGAAAAATCACGTCTTGTAGAAACAAATGTAAAAATTTAACTGAATTAAAAACTGAAAATTTGTTACAGCTCTGATGCTCACTTATCTGAGGCTGAGCTTGATACTTGGAGGTGTCTCATCTTTTGTACAAGTTCATCAATGTTCAGGGTTAGGCTCTGAGCTGAGGACATCCTCAGGATTGACTGAAGGTGATTATCAGTAAGACGACTCCTGTGTGATGTTTTGTTTAGCTTCATCAAAGAGAACAGTTGTTCACACAGGTATGTGCTGCCAAACATAGAGAGCGTCCGAGCAGCTTGGATACACAACTGGGGCATTGTGTCGGGGATGAAACGTGCAAACTCAGCAGCACCCACTCTTGCATATTTGTCCACCTTACGTTTAGCCATTTTTGAGGAGGGGTGTAGCTGAAAGTTGATCTCTGCTCTGACTGCTGATGAATAATGAAGCAACTTGTGCAAGCTGCAGTGACTTAACAAGCTACCTGCCTAAATAAAGGTTGAATGATTAGGCATACAGCTGTCTTGTGATTTTTAATTAATATACTTGCGGTTGAACAAGAAAAAAACACTGCTGAAGACATGGAGCTCGAATGAGAAGTTGCAGGCTGAATGATCTGAGACGGGGACGCGGCTGGCTCGTACTGCTCGAGTGTCATCCCGCTGAACTAACTTGAGCGCGGTTTAATGTGGTGCTGTGGCTCTGCAGACATTGCACGTTGCTGTCTTATGGTGTTTAGTGAAAATACATCCACACAGCGGACATGTTACGATGAACAGTTGGCTAGCTGTTAGCTAAAATGCTACTCACCGAGTCTGCACGTTGTAGCTGGCTGCAAACTATGGAATGGATTTCCTGAATTTGAGGTGGGTCATATTACTCTGTGTTCATGAGACACGACTCCGTTCAGAAAATCCATTCCATAGTTTGAAGCCAACGTGCCTCATGGATCGGAAAATAAGTACACTATGCTGGTAATGGATTCCGATACCGGATCGGATCGACTCCGTGCCGTGTGCAAAACACCAGCGGGCGGCTGTGGCTTGCGGGCCGGATCTAATAGTTATTAAATATCATCCAGGGGGCCATAAATAATTGCTTTGCGGGCCGGATCTGGGCCGCCACTCTGGCATATGTGATGTAGACAATCATTTTCTCTATCCGGTGTACGGTGATATTTTTTGCGCAGAAATTCGGTTTTTCAAACACCAGGCTGAGTTAACAACTGCATTTATCTGTTTGTCTAATTTAAAAGTACTATCAAAATAACTCCCAGATTCCTGACATTGGAGTGGCTGTATGACGCCAAGGGGCCAAGAACATTAAGTGTATTACATTTACCAAAGCTGATGACTTCTATTTTATTTTTATTTAAATTCAGAAAATTTCGTTTTAACCAGACTTTAATGTCATTAGACAGTTCAAGAGTGGATCCAGTGACCCACTCGGAAGATATAACTAGGTATCATCAGCAAAGCAATGAAAAGGGATGTTGTGTTTTCTAAAAATGGACCCCAAAGGCAACATGTAAAGATTAAAAAGCAGTGGACCTAAAATAGACCCTTGAGGGACCCCACAGATCAGAGGAGCTGGAGATGAAGAACAGTTCCCTAAATGAACAGAAAAACTCCTGTCAGTCAGGTAGGATCTAAACCAGGATAAAACTGTGCCTTTGATACCAACCACCTGCTCCAGTCGTGACAACAAGATGTTGTGGTCCACAGTATCAAAGGCAGCAGAAAGGTCTAAAAGCACTAAAACAGCAGATCTTCCTGCATCAACAGTTAAAAGAAGGTCATTAAAAACTCTTAAAAGGGCTGTTTCTGTGCTGTGGCCTGATTTAAAACCTGACTGGAATTTTTCACCAATGCTGTTGGCAGTTAAAAACCTCTTAAGTTGATTAAAAACAACTTTCTCTAAAATTTTCGACAGAAAGGGTAGTTTAGAAATAGCTCTGTAATTTAAGAGCAGTGTTGTGTCGAGGTTTTTCTTCTTTATGAGAGGCTGCACCACAGCATGTTTAAAAGAAGCTGGAACACAGCCTGAAGACAGGGACATGTTAATTAGGACAAGAACTAATGGTCCAAGTGTGTTAAAAACTTCCTTAAACAGTCTAGAGGGAACACAGTTCAAAGGTGAATTAGAAGGCTGCATGTGATCCACGATGTCCTTTAAAACAGTTAAAGTCACAGGCTCAAACTGTTCAAAGGCAGCTGAGGATGGAGGGAATAAGGATGAATTTGCATTGAAGAGGGTCTTAGAGCAGTGATTTTATCTATAAAAAACTTAGAAAACTTCACACAGTGCAGGAGATTCAGCAACATGACCAGCATCACAAGGATTCACAACAGAGTTAAAAACATTAAAAAGAACCTAAAGTCTGTGACTGTTGTTAGAAACCACGTTAGATAAAAAAGCAGTCTAGCAGCTTTAACAGCTCTCTGATAATTTGACAAGCTGTCTTTAAAGATGTCCAGGGAAACCTGCATTCTGTCCTTACATCATTTCCTCTCAGCTCGTCTGCACTGGCGTCTGAGCGCCCGGGTGGATTCGCTCAGCCACGGCTGACAAGACTTACTCTTTTTCATTTTCAGAGGAGCAACAGAGTTCAGAATGTCAGAACATGTAGAACTAAAAAGATCAGTAAACTCGTCCACACTGGACACAGAGCAGAACTGAGGATTGCAGGAGACATTTAAGCCGGTGGAGAAGTGCAGCGCTGTGTTTGAATTAACTGCATGTGCAGAATGCACAGATGGTCCAGCCCGTTCCTTCCTACCAGAGACCACCGCAGTGAACAGAACCGGTAGATGATCTGATAAAAGAGTTCCACAGATTTCCACAGTTGATACATTTATCTCATAAGACAGCACAAGATCCAGTATGTGTCCTTATTATTGAGCATGCATCGGAACAACTCTGAGGTATAATTGTTCCAATGAGTCATGGTTTACCCCCCAGGTCTTAATAACGCTTTCAGCTGCCCAAACAACCTCAGTTGGCTCTTTTCAATGCAAAGGAGCAGCGACTCTATGACATGTGTTTAGTTAGCTTCTTTTCATGGTGTCCTAAGTATAAAGGTTTTTGTCCACACAGAGGCCAATCAGTTATTTTACAGTCAAAAATGAGAACTTGGTTTGCAATACCAGTAATAATTTCAGTCGCTTAAAAAAAGTGTTAGAATCTGCCAGAACTGTTCATCAGTCATTCTGTTTATAACTAAAAAGAACTAAACTTTTAGGTGCAGCTAAGGTTTCAGGGGTCTCCAGCTTGAAATATTTTGAATTTGTAAATGGATTTTTGCAGAAATGATTCTTTTGGCTTCATTGATCGAGGACCTCGGCGTGTAGTGCTGCAATTTGCAGCCAGGATGAAAATTGCCAAGGACAAAGGTCCCTAAATGGAAAAGAGTAGTTTGCTACTTTTATGTAGAAAAAGAGCTCTCTCCCAAATGGGGGAGGTATTAGATGAACTGAAGCAGCATATTTAGTGATGTGTGCCTGTACGAGATTTTCATAGTGATTAAAGCTAAGCTGGAGTCAAAGATTTGATTTAGCAGTATGTCTACTCTATGTTCCAATCCTCTCCAATGACCATGAGCTCATGATCTCAGGTACGTTCATGTTTTGTAACTGCTACTTCCCTTCCCTCCATTTACTTTTTTTTGTTTTGTTTTTTTGGTTGCTCCCTTCTTTAGGGGTCGCCACAGCAAACTAAGTCGAATGAAGACTTAGCAGTTATTTTTACGTCGGATGCCCTTCCTGATGCAACCACAGACCACCAAACTACCACAGCCTGTGTGGAGCAGAGAGCTGATATCTAGGGCACCCGGGGGAGCAGATGGTAGGGGTTAAGGGCCTTGCTCAAGGGCCCAGAGTGGGGCAAATTAGGGTGGAGGCAGGTGTGGGTGCTTCACCAATCCCACCCACATTTTGATGTTGTCTTTACCGGCCAGGAGTTGAATCGGTGATCGGAAGATCACAGGCCAACCTTCTCTAACCTCTGCCCCACCACTCCCATTCCCTCAGTTGACTATGGTGACATAGATGGGCCAAGATAGGGTAGAGATGGGGTAGAGGAGGTAGGGCACCCGACTGGGGACCATAAATTCACAGTTTGACTCCCCACCATTCCCACATGTTGTAGTGTCTCTGAGCAAGACACCTAATCCCTGGTTGCTCCCCGGACGCTTACATAGCTGCCCACTGCTCCACCTGGGTGTATCCCATGTGTGATGGGTTAAATACAGAGAACTAATTTTGCCATTGTATGGAAACAAACAATGATGACAATCTCAGACTTCCATCCATTTTGCTTATTTACATGAATGCTCCTTCAAGCACCCTGCAGATGTTGGATGCTGTCTATCACGGTGCACTAAGATTCATAACTTGCAATAACTAATGTACCCATCACTTCACCCTTCACTGGTCAGTTGGTCATCTTTAACTTCATGTAGACTCTTTCACTGGTACATTTTCATATTTAAATCACTTCTTGGTCTGCTACCTGCATACATCCCCTCCTATATGTCACTTCATAAGTGAAACTACAGCGTGCACTCTCAGGACATAATTACCTGCAGTGTTCCCTCAGTGCTGAACGAACTTGGCAAAAAAGCCTTCTCTTACTCCACTCCTGTATCCTGGAAAACCTTGCAAAAAGCTCTCAACCTTGACTTCTCTAGGGGATTTTAAACAACTGCTAAGTTCATGGCAGAACCAGTGCAGATATGTTCCTGTTTTAGTATTTTACATCACTTTACAATGTAGCTGTTTTGGTTTTGTTTTTTAATATAATTTCTTCCATTAATTTTAATTTAATCTGCTTTTTTATGATTGTCTGTCATCTGTGTTTTTTTTTTATTTAAAACAGGTCTCTTGTAAATGACTCCTCGAGGCTCAATGAAACTAAACTGTATAAATAAAGGTTACATTAAATTGAATTGCATTGAAAATGGAGTTCTAGCTTGGCATGAGAAGAGATACCTCATGTACACATGTGAACATACTGGTACACAGTAACATCAATGATGCGTTTATGCAGCAAATTGCATTTAGGAACAAAGGCGTTGTTGAAAAGTTCACAAATGCACTTTGCAAACGTCCTTTTCTGCAGGGAAAAGGAAGAATATGAGAAGTTATTAGGCATACCTTACAGATTCTTTTGACAGTGTTTTTGTATGTTCATTCGTTTGTTAATTTATTCATTCATATCAACCTACACTGTGTTTTTACCTGTCAAAGTTTTGGAGTGTTGTATATCGTGTTTTATAAGTTGGAACAGGAAACCATCTCATGAGAGCTCTTTAGATGGCCTCAACCTGGGTTAACTGTAGCATGTTGACCTCTAATGTGTTTACCAACCAATTAAAAAATATATACAGTACCGGCACTATGAAGATCAGTTTATCACCTTAAAATGATAATACATTACTCAAATAATATATATATATTTTTACAAACAGTAACACATAATAATATGTTGGTGGTGTTTTATTTTATGTATTTTCTTTTTTTTAAGAGATGGCCATGAAAGCCAAACCTGATACTGATGGATGTGATGTCTCCAAGGAGAGAATGTCATTTCTAACCTAATTGGATCAATAGTGTCTGTAGAGAGATGATGTGCTGTCACATGGCTCTGCTTCTTACTTCTCACTGTGTGCATGATCACTTTTAATAAGATGGTTTTCTCCTAACAGAGGTGTGGTTGGCCTTATTATTGGCACATTGTTCATTTTAGTGCTCTATGTGTGATTGCGTGCAGGTTGGTAGTCACATAATATTCACATCAGGGTCAAACTGTTGCCATGGAAACAGTGGCCATTGAACGTATGAAAATGTGCTTGTTCAGTGTCTTTTTTTTTCCCCTCTGTGCTCACCATGACACTCTCTCACTCCCTTCTGATCATCATCACTCCATATAGGTCGTTTCACTCCTGCCTGGACTGTCTCCCGCATTCTGTAGTCTGTCACCAACTTTTCTGGTGTTCCAGTTTACGCGTTGCATTGCAAAACAGTCAATGTGACACACTAGCCTCTGGAATGTGTGAGAAATTGGGAAAGTAAATTAAATTGTAAAAGCATCTGATACTCTTGTTAGAAAGGGTATGAAGATGTTTTGAGTAAAGTCATGTCATTTTTACAAATAACTGCCTTACAAAGACTTTAAAGAAGATTGTGGTTCCACTCCAAGAATCTTACCATCTGATTGTCTATTTTATTGCGTTTTAAAGGTGACTATTAAAGTACAAGTTAGGTCACACAGAATCAGGCAAAATAAAACCAATACAACTGCCATCACAAAAGCTCCAAAAAATAAGTGGTGGAGAGTAAAATACTCTCTTGAAGTTTTTGACTGAAGCTGCCATATATTAATGTGAATTACAAACCAGTAATTGTCAGGAAAGGATATATTGAGATAAAGTAAGCTCAGTCACACTCATGATTATGTTGATGAGCATCATCACTGGCATTCTGCTGGCTGGGAGGTTGTTAACAGCATCATTTGACAACATAAGAACAATTAGCAACAATCCCAGTTGTGAGAACAGGGAAAATGTGGAAGAGAACATGGAGAGGTGGAAGTATGCACTTGAAAGAAGATAAATGAGAGTCAGTTGTAGTAAGACAGAGTACATGTGTGTGGTGAATAAGAGGGAGACAGGTGGAACAGTGAGGCTACAAGAAGCAGAGGTCACAAAGGTGCAGGACAAGTACTTGGGGTCCACTGTCCAGGAAAATGTGGTGTGTGGTAAAGAGGTGAAAAGGAGAGTGCAGGCAGGATGGAGTGGATGGAGAAAAGTTTCAGGAGTGATTTGTGACAAAAAGGTGTCAGTAGAGGTCAAAGGAAAAGTTGGTGAGACCAGCTATGTTGTATGGTCTGGAGACAGAGACATGGACAAAAAGACAGGAGACAGAACTGGAAGTAGCAGAAATGAAGATGCTGAGGTTCTCCTTAGGAGTGACAAGGATGGATGAGATTAGGAATGAGATAATCAGAGGTACAGCACAGGTTGAACAACTGGGAAAGTTAAAGGGACAGAGATGGTGCAGAGTTAGGGTAACCAACTTGGGACCAGTAAGTTGCAGGTTTGACTCTCCGTCATGCCAACATGTTGTGGTGTTCTTGAGCAAGAGGCCTAATACCATACCAATTTATTTCTAAAGCACTTAAAATACAACATGTCAGCCGTCCGAAGTGCTGTACAAAGACAAAAACAAGCACAAAACAATAAAAACAATCATATAAATAATCAGAACATCACAAGTAAAAGAATACAACATTAAGTCAGAGATGTGAACTCACTCTGGGTTAAAAGCCAATGAAAACATGTGTTTTTAAACGAGTTTTAAAAACAGAGATTGATGGGGCCTGCTTGACCTTCAGTGGCAGCTCGTTCTACAATTTAGGAGCCAGAACTGAAAAGGCTCTGTCTCCTCTGGATTTATAAAAGGTTTTTGGGACTGCTAAAAGCATCTGATCAGAGGATCTAAGAGCACGTGATGGCATGTAAAGGTGAAGCAGTTCAGACAAATAAGAGGGACTAAAACCGTTCAAAGACTTAAAATCAAACAACAACACTTTAAAATGGATTCGAAACTGGACAGGAAGCCAATGAAGGGACATTAAAACTGGAGTGATGTGCTCACGTCTGCCTGTACCAGTCAAAAATTGTGCAGCAGCATTTTGTACCAGCTGCAACCGTGAGAGCGAGGCCTGGCTAACTCCGATCAGAAGAGAGTTACAATAATCCAGCCGTGAAGTAATAAAAGCGTGGATTACTGTCTCTAATGGCTTAAATACACCTGAACGTCCTCAGGTACGCCACTCTACGCGCGCATTTTGTGCGCATGTGTTTTGCTGCTATACTTCAGAAACTATCAGCTTTCAAACGCTCGCATTCTCCTTGTTGTAATATGAGCAGCTGCGCACGGAGGGGACTCAACTGAGCTCGCTGATTGGTCACTTGCTGACACGCCTACTGAAATGATTGACAGCCAGCTCATGTAGCTCGCTGAAGACCGCGGCGGTGTTCATGCGGTGTTTCTACTATATATGTTATAAAAAGTTCTCTCAGAAATAAAAATAATAACAGGGAGTGCTTTTCCTGCAGCACACAGCCCACCAGGGATATTTAAAACATCGCGCACCCAGGTAGGACCTGAATTCATTCATTTCATTCATGGAGTGAACGGAGGAAGAAGTGATTACTTGACTTTAGGCAAAAAAACAAAAGAAAAGGCCCGATCAGCGATAAAGAAGGGGAATTTATTTCATTTGTGTAACATACAAAACAGTCCGGCGCCGGGGAAGTTTATGGTCAGACACCGCGTATCGCGCACGCGGACGTAAAAAAAAAGCTTTGCGCGTACATGCCCTGAGGGGCTACGCGGGGCTATGCTTTTGCCTTGACGTACGTACGCTGCGTATAGGCGTACCGTGAGGACGCTCGAGTGTATCTCGGCCTTAAGTGGTGCCTACAAAGGAGGGGCTTGTTTTTAGACAGGCACCTCCTAATCCCCAATTGCTCCCCAGGTGCTTACATAGCTGTCCACTGCTTCGCCTGAGTGTATCTCAGGTGTGATGGGTTAAATGCAGAGAAATAATGCTGTCGTTGTATGGGAACATGCAATGATGACAACACACATCACTTTACTTTCACTTTCTTGAGTGGCCAGACTGAGATGGTTTGGACATGTCCAGAGGAGGGACAGTGGGTGGGTATACTGGTAGACAGATGTTAGAAATGCAGCTGCCAGGAAAAGACAAAGAGTAGATACCGTATATGGATGCAGTTAGAGAAGACATGGAGGTAGTTGGAGTGAGGACAGAGGATGCAGAGGGTGATGACTTTTTGTTGTACTTTGTATTTCCTAAAAAGGGAACAGCCAAAAGAAGAATATAGGGTACACTGAATCCTTTCCAGGAATGTCTTTTTTTTCTCTTTACAACCTTAATTACGTCTTAAATCTGATAATCTCAGACAATCAAGCAAAACCAGAGCCTATAGCAACACACACAACATGAAGAACATTTTCTTCTTCCTCCAAGACCAACATCAAACCAATCAAGTCAAATAAAAATCTGCTGAAAAGCAACTAAATTATAATAATTTCTAATAATAACAATGTCTTATTAATACAATCTATATTTGCTTATATATCTTTTTTCTTCTCATAATAAATTAAATGTATTCACTATCCCAGCAAATAAATAACCGGTATGCCACAAACCCATTTCAGCTTTTAATAATTATCAGAACCGTTGGGGTAATAACAGTTTGTGTTGTTCCTTTTTGTCTATCTGTGACAGTAAACCATGTCAGTGTGCCGTCCTGTCTGAGCACACAGAGCTGGCACAGCTCCGTTCCGTTATTTGCTTCACCTCTGTTTACCATGCAAACATATTAATGATCTAATTAGCCACTGAGAAGAGGCTAGAACATTACATCATTCCCCATTCTCCCACTTTTTACCATGTGCATAGTTTTCTGTACAGTTATTACTGCAGCTGTTTTGATTTATTTACATTAGTTTCACTTGTTTTAGACCAGGCTCTTCTCAGAATTGTTCCCTAGTAGCTACAGACTAACA